>JAJTWQ010000195.1:600000-838390 GCA_029007595.1 Solanum commersonii
GACCTGCATCAACTGCCCTCTCTTCCTTCAATTGGTTGAATCAAACTTGAGAAACACCATTATGTTCATAAGAAGCCAAATCTACCTTTTCCACTAGCATCACTCCCATTATTATTAACACCCTATGCACCTCATTGATGAAATCTTGTGGATCTTCTTCAAACTTGGAACCATGAAACTCCGCATAATTTATTCTTGTAAAGTCTTTCACTCTAGTTGCCGCCATACCCATATTTGGGTCACAATATACCTATTGGCTTGAGCCATCATTTCTTGAGACAATACTTGAAAAGAAGTCCTAAATTCCACATTAGTCACTTTCTTGGCCAAAGGATCGATCGAAACTTGAGGAGCTTTTTGAGAAGCTTCTCATTCTATATTCTCATCGGCATTACTTGTAACATATGTTCTTCGTGGGGAAATATCCTGAAAATCATCGAATAGGGATTAGAGTGATGAAGGAAGTCGAATTTACTAAACATCTTGTAGCCTCTTATTCATAAATGTGAAGCACTTCACTCTCATAAAAAAAACTCTTTTCGACGTGCCTTAAAAGACATCCTAGGATCTTTCTAAACCTTGTACCCTGAATACTAAGTTTGTTAGGACCCAAAGTACACCCTAGACATGACATGTTGTTTATGACACAGAGAGGCCTTGCACAATCCATTTGGAATACATTATCCAAGATAATAAAAGTAAAGAGTTCAAAAGATATCATTTCATATTTCAAAAGAGATTGTTAAAAAAGTAGTAGAAGTCTAACATAAATCTCAAAGCAATTTATTACATCAAATGAGTGATTGGGATGTAACTCATACATCACATACAACATCTTAAATGAAATGATATGAAAGTAATTAAAGATTCTAGGCCCTCAGATCATGACGACTCACCAATCTTCAATGTCTATACGGGATAACTAGCCATAAGTGTGGGAGATAGAAGAATCAGACCCTACATTAGTGTAACAGTGTAGGCACAAATATGCATTAGTACATGGAATGTACCAAGTAAGATAGCTATGCATAAAATTTATGAAATCATGTCAAAAATACTTTATATGACATACAATGACCAAGCTAAATCATAAAACAACATGTTAGAAAACATAAGTCATAACCACGGTCAATACGTTTAGGAAGTAACTTTAGTTCATTGTTGTGGGAGATTTACATTTAACCGATATAGACCATGTGAGCTGTAATATGAAATCTGATGTCTATCCTACACCAAAAAGAAATGTCCACACTTGCCAAGGTAACACTACAAGAAAAAGCCTAAATTATGACCAACATTTAAGGATGAGTCTATATTCTTGTCTCTAAAAGTATATCTATTGGGATGAGATTATATTTCGGTCCTTATTGGTATATGTTATTGTGAAGACATTAAATCAGGTCCCTAAAAAAGTTACTAACTAGTCCTAAAATGTAATTGGAGGCATATTTTGAGGCTTGAGCGGGAAAGCTTTTCCACCTACGAAAACTTTTCATTTATCAAAATTTTAGGCACTAAAAGATTAAGTCTAAAAGTAAAAAAAAAAAAAAAATCTATCAGCTACTAATTTAATTTATAAAAATAGAAGCTTGTCCTAAAATTGCCCTAATCTCTTCAGATCACCACTACACATAATGTATGTAATCTGCCCTAATCTCAACGATGCTCTGCCCCTTGAATGGATAGATGTGTCTTCTTCGTTGTGTTGTTGTTGTCTGCCCTAATTTCAACGAAATTCCTCCATTAAATTGATAAGAGGTGTCTTCTTCTTCCCTATGTTGTTGTTGCTCGATCTGCTGGTCGAAATAAAATCTATCAAAGCGTTGTTCGAGAAGAAATTTTAGGTGTGTTGATTCTTCTGATCGAGTTGTTGTTGCTCTGTTCGAAATAGAATCCAACACTTGAGAAAATATTTGAGTGGCTTCATTCTTGATCGAGTTGTTGGGTTCATTTTCTGATCAAGTTGTTGTGTTTCTTTCATAAGTTATATTAATGACGTTTTTTTCTTGTGTATTCAAGTTACTTCTTCTTCATCATCTTTTTTAACATTAATTATGTTAATGATTTCAGTGGCAAAAATTATTGGGTGTTGAGATTTTGCTAGCCATAAACATTGTCACGACCCAAGCCTAGGGCTAGACGTGACATGGCGAATGAGGAACCCGAAGGAACCCCAAACAAGCCTCTCAAACTTGTCATCACACTTCATCGGTCGCGGAAGTACATTCAACATTAAATAATGGGAATTAGGGACTAAGGGCAAACCATTTCAAAATAACATCATAGAATAAGAGTCAAGCTCATTTACAAAATACTTGTCCAACGCACACCTCTACATACATAGATAGGACGGGGGCCATGACATACTACCGGCTCCCCTCATAGTCAAAATACAATTGCAAGCTAAAGTCTCAAAACATAGGAGTAGGAAACATAACATAGCCCTCGAATCATTGAGGACTCACCAACAAACTCGGATAAGCACCGTACTAGCCACGTGGATGGAGAGAAGGATCAAGAGTAGCTCCGGTCCCTACATGGTGACATCATGTAGGCAAAATATGCTTTAGTACTTTGGAATGTACTAAGTATGCGGGGTGCAATACAATAATAGACAAGGACACAATCGAAATGCAAGAAATAGTTCCATAGGCATAATGAATAACAATATGAGGATGCATGATCAAAGTGAAGTCAAAACATGTTTAAGTAAATCTATACTAATAGTAGATATCATATGTGTGTGCATGATCCAACCAATCTATAACCCCAACTTAGGATGGGGGATGCCGTTCACACCCGGACACCCTGGTGGCAAGGTATAAACCCCTCACATGGTTAATGTTGGTCACACCCCAAGCATCGTAGGTGGTGAGGTATAAACCCCTCACATGGTTGATGTTGGTCACACCCCAAGCATCCTAGGTGGTGAGGTATAAACCCCTCACATGGTTAATGTTGGTCACACCCCAAGCATCCTAGGTGGTGAGGTATAAACCCCTCACATGGTTGTCCGGTTGTTTTCCCCCGGAACGGGCATGGTCATGCAACACTTTATATAGGAAATTCACATTAGGCTCTAATCCAATCTCATGTATGGAATGAATATATACACAAGCTTAGTTTGTCATCAACACATCTCTGGAATACCATACATCTCATAACTCAAGCCTTAAAACATCAATTCATCAATTCTCCATAATTGGACATTTTGTCAAACACCTTGAAGGCATGTAATGGGGTCAAAGAGCATGGAAAATAGGGTAGTAACTATGCAGCAAAACCAGTGAACAACCTGCAACAACGCCTTTTAACACCCACAAGACCACATGACAAAATCTCCACATCAATTTCAAGTTTAGATTCAAGTTCTAGAGTCACAACATACTCAAAACAATCACTTTTCATGTTAGAATTCACTATGCAGGAAATTTATACAAGGAACAAGACTAATTTATGAATCTCAACTTAAACCATGAATTAGTGAGTAGAATAGAGACTAGGCACTATGGGTGGAAGGACCCATGAGTTCAACACCACATACCTTGAGTTTTTATGAAGGTCTTGAGAGTGTCTTCAATGGAAGCTTGGAACTTGGAGCAAGAATCTCTTCAATCTTGAGGAAGGTTTTGATTTAGGGTTCTTGAGAGAAAAAGTGTCTAAGTATGGGAGAGGTATTTTGGGAAATGTTTTAGAGATGGGAATTGAATTAGTGCTATATAGGAAATAAAATATGCCCTTGGAAAAACGGGTCCAACACTTAGAAAAAAAATGAGGCGGATGAACAGTAACTTAGCTCTCTAGAAATTGCATTTTCTGCACGGACAGATTTTACGAAAATGGGCATAACTTCTTCGTTCGAACTCCGAATGAGGTAAAACGAAGTGCGTTGGGTAGCTAACTCAAAGGGCTTTCCATGGATATGTTATGGGCCACCAAATTATTTGTGTGCTAGGAGATATGACCCTCCAAAGTAGATTCTCGAAAAAGGCTTCACTTGGAAATTTTGGATTTTGATACGGTTGCTCTAAAATTTGGGTTAGACCCATTTCCCACTCAATTTGACCCCCTAAACAAGAATATGAATTCGGATTTTCGAAAAGCAAAATGGATTTTTTAGATATAGCTAAAACAAGTTTCCGGTAACTTCTGAAGCACATTTTTAGGAACTTTTTGGGTCGTTTCAAACATGATACAGACATATACATGTATATGACTTGTAATTCAATGACTCATCTTCTTGGTTACAAGTAACTATTAGACACTCCAAGTATAAAAACATAGATGTGAAAGACTGATTTTGTTCTTGTGGAATTATAGGTGGAAGTAGGACTATGAAAAATCTATCATTTAAATCTTAAATGACTCTCTGTTGCACTGCTTACAAGTCTTACATATTCACAATACTAGGGTATTAATCCATTCTTCTTGTTTAAGTATTCAATGAAATTTCTTTGAATATAAATTCTAAAGGGCTTTTTTGGATTGATTAGTTTAAATTACAACGATAGATATCATTTAAGTCTAATTACAGATTTAGAGATTCAGTTAATTTTGAAAAGAGACAATAAAAAAGAATAGCAAGAGTGATCATCTGTTACATTGAAATCCAAGTGTAATTCCAACGAAAATCTTAAGAAAATGTCAAAGATTAGTATCTCATTTATTAGTATTGAAACTACCGTCTGTGTATGTCTTAACCATGCATGTTGGAGGCTTGATCCTATAGGCTTGCCTCTAATTATTTAACACAAGCTTTAGCTTTTCCAGATTAAACAATAAAATTGTATTTCCTTCCATTGATAGGAACTAGATATGCAAGAGCTCATGTATAATCACATTTGAAGAGCAATCTGATTCCTGCCTTGTTTATGAATATAAGAACATATATTTCCAAAGTTGAGTCTCTTTTGTTGGCCTTCTTGATCAAGGGTAATACTTAACTTTAAGAAAGTTGGAAAAAGAAGTAGAATGTATTCTATCCATCAATTTGCAGGTATATATAAAATAGTGGTAATTAACTCTACTTTTTTAATCTGTTATAAAAATTAGCAACAACAACTGGAATACGAGAAACTGAATCAAGAAAAGCTTATGCAAGTGGATCAAACTTTTCAACATGGATAAAGATACAAACTTAAACTTGGTTATTCCTCCAACAACTTCAAATATTATTGAAGATCAAAAATCTGTCTAGGAGGTCTTTTTTTCATTTGGTTTTATAGAGAAATTTTTTGTTCATTTGGTCTTACAGAAGAATTTGTGTGGATCTGATTGTAACTGGTTGTGTGGATCTTAGTATTTTTTTTATCCTTTATTATTTTAAATCTAAATTTTATGTACTCTTAAAGGTTATGGCACCTAGTAAGGAGTGGATGCAACTTGTTGATAATCGACTAGATGAAACCTACTTACTCGGCGTGCAGAAGTTTTTGGATTATGCTTTTCAAAAAATAGGAGAAGAATATGAAATACGATGTCCATGTGTCAAATGTTACAATACAACTTTAGGAACTCGTAAAATAGTTGAGACACATTTGATAGTATATGGAATAATTCACAATTACACTTCTTGGTATCATCATGGAGAACGTTTGGGTGAGCCATTGTCAGTATCAAAATCAAATTTTGAAGATACATCAGAAGATGAAGATGGTGATGAAGTAGAAGAATGTGAGAGCGAAGATGAAGTAAAATAAATGTTGAGAGATTTATATCCTAATCTTGAAGGAGGAACTACACATACTAATTGTGATGATCTACTTGAGGAGGAACCAAATGCTGAAGCAAGAAAATTTTACAACCTATTGAAGGATTTTGAGTTACCATTATACAAAAATTCAAAAGCTTCAAAGCTTTCTTCTTTGATCAAATTGCTTCATATCAAAAGTAGGGGCCGTTGGAGTAATGCATCATTTACAATGTTATTGAAAATGTTGAAAGATGAGTTGTTACCTGATGGCGCCAATTGGCCAAATTCATATTATGAGGCAAAGAAGATAATTAAAGAACTCGGGCTTTCATACAACAAGATTGATGCTTGTACTAATGATTGCATGTTATACTGGAAGGAGGATAGCTTACTTGATTCTTGCAAAGTTTGTGGTGCATCCAGGTGGAAAATAAATGCACATAGCGGGGAAACAAAGAATAAAAAGGTAAAAAGATAGCATTAAAGAGTTTACGCTATTTTCCTTTAAAGCCTAGACTTCAGAGGTTATTTATGTCTACAAAGACATCCAGTTTAATGACATGGCACAATGATAAAAGAGTTGATGATGGTATAATGAGGCATTCGGCTAATTCAATGGCATGGAAGTCATTTGATGAACTTCATCCTTCATTTGCGGTTGAGCCTCGTAATGTTCGACTTGGACTTGCTAGTGATGGATTTCAACCATTTCGAAATTCAAAAACTTCACATAGCATTTGGCCTGTGGTTCTTATTCCTTATAATTTACCACCTTGGTTGTGTATGAAGCAAGAAAACTTTATTTTGTCAATGCTTATTCCGGGTCCAAATGGTCCAAGAGATGCAATTGATACATATCTTCAGCCTTTAATAGAGGAATTGAAGGAGTTGTGGGAAGTTGGTATTGAGACCTATGATACATCTACTAGAACAAATTTTAAGTTACATGCTTCTTTATTGTGGACAATCAATGACTTTCCAGCATATGGAAATTTATCTGGATGGAGTACAAAAGGAAAATTAGCATGCCCGTGTTGCAATAAAGACACTTCCTCAATTCAATTGTCTAATGGTAAGAAGCAGTGTTTTATGGGTCATCGGCGTTATCTTTATCAGAATCACAAATGGAGAAATGATAAAGACTCATTTGATGGTACAATGGAGAAAAGGCCTCCAGCAAAAGTGTGTTCTGGTATTGAGATACTTAATCATGTGCAAAATCTTGAAGGCCTACCATTATCAAAGGATCTTAAGAAAAGAAAGAAGATATCACATGAAAATCGAAAGGATAATTGGAACAAGAAAAGTATTTTGTTTGAACTTCCATATTGGAAATGTCTTTTGTTGCGACATAATTTGGATGTTATGCATATTGAAAAAAATATATGTGATAATATCATGGGGACAATCATGAATGTGAAAGGTAAGACCAAGGACACAATTAAAACCCGATTAGACTTGCAAGAGATGAACATTAGGCCGGAATTGCACCCCATCCAAAATGGGGAGAAAATTGAAGTTCCAACAGCATGCTACACATTGTCTCCAGAAGATAAGCACAAATTGTGCCTTTTCTTAAAGAATCTGAAAGTTCCTGATGGATTTTCATCTAATATTTCTCAATGTGTGAATCTGAAAGATCACAAGATATCTGGATTGAAAAGCCATGATTGTCATGTTCTCTTGCAACATCTACTCCCTCTTGCACTTCGTGGTATGCTGTCCAAAGAAGTGTGTGAACCGCTTATTGAATTATCTATATTTTTCAGTGTGCTTGGATCAAAGGAGTTGAGAATTGATAACTTGGAACATATTGAAGCGCAAATACCCATAACACTTTGCAAGTTAGAAAAGGTCTTTCCTCCTTCATTTTTTGATGTCATGGTGCACTTACCTGTTCATTTAACTACTGAAGCTAAGATTGTTGGACCGATTCATTATCGATGGATGTATCCTATGGAAAGATGGTTATATTTTTTGAAATCTCTCATTAGTAATAGAGCTTGTCCAGAAGGTTGTATTGCAGAGGGCCACATTGCAAATAAATGTATGACACTATATTCAAGGTATCGGCATAAAGTCGAGACAAGATTCAATCGGCCTGAACGAAATTATGATGGTGTTTTAGAACAATTGAATGGCGATTTATCTATCTTTAGTCAACTTGGAAGAACTCTAGGAGCTAAAGTTCCATGTCAGCTTGAAGCAGATGAATTAGAACAAGCACATATATACATACTTAAGAATTGTGATGAAGTCATACCATATCTCAAGTATTGAGAGTTCTTTCATATCATCTCATTATTATTATTATTATTATTATTATTATTATTATTATTATTTCTTTTAGGGTAATTTATTTTCTATATGACGACTTATAGTTCACTTTAATTTTGTAGAGAGTTTGCCAAAACTCATATGAATGCTCAACACTTATCTGATGAAGAATGGAGCCGGCAATTTATTGAATGGTTTAAAGATAGGGTGTGTAATATATAAATATCAATTTTGATATTCTAATATTGTAATACCCATTCTTATATATTTAACGTAATCTTGTTAATAGGTCGCACAATTGCATAAAAGAGATGATAGTCGTATCATGGAAGATCTACTCTCACTTTCACGCGGTCCCACCAAATATTCGATGCGTTCTAATGGTTACGTAGTTAATGAATATAGATTTCATGTAGAAGATTATGATAAAAAGTTAAGAACTCAAAATTGTGGTGTTGTTGTATTGGGTGAGAATGATGACGATAGTGAGAATCTTGATTATTATGGAATCTTAACAGAAGTAATTGAGTTGCAATTTGTCATGGATAGAAGAGTGACTTTATTTCGATGTAATTGGTTAGATGTGTATGATGAAGTAAAAGGAGTTAAAAAGGATGAGTATGATTTTGTGAGTGGTAATCCGGATAGATTTTTGAAGACAAATGAGCCGTTTGTTTTAGCGGATCAAGCATCTCAAGTGTTTTATGTTAATGATAATTCCAACAAAGGTTGGAAAGTAGTGAGGAAGACTCAACCTCGTGATGCCTATGAGATTGTGGAACAAATAGATGATGATATTGTAGAGTTAGGAAGTCCTTCACAAAAGAAAAGAAAAACAACTAATGAGGTGAAGTATTTTTTATGAATTAATATATTCATTGTTAAATATTATGATGGAACAATTTCTTTTATTACTATATTGCTACATATTTTTCTGGTTCAATTTTAAAATTTTGACTCTTTTTGCAGGTTCAAGATGAAACCATTGAAGATTGAAAATGAGGTCGGTTCTAATATGAAGAGTACTATCAGATATACATTTGTCACGCCTGGTGCTATAGGAAAGGGACGGGGGCGAGGGCTTAAAAGTTTGGGCGAGAAAGGGACTACGCCATCTAAGAGTTTATTGCCTCAATCAAGTGATCTAGTTAAGAAGTACATCAAAGAAATTGAAACAAGTAAGATATTTTGTATTCTTTTGCTTCAGTCCATATGAGAAATCTTTAATTGTTTAGTAGTAATTTGAAACAAATGCCTAAACCTTTGTATTAATCCTTCCAGTTGAGTGTTAACTGTCGAATCTAAAATTGATGTAGAATATCAAATATTCACAAATGAGAACTCTTGGTGCAGAATCACCTTAAGAAAGTGTTTACATTTCCAGTCCTTCTCATGTCTTGTGATAGATTTGTCAACTTATTAAGTATGGATTTCATCCTTACTTGTTAGCACAATTTCAGACGTCTCTAGCCATTCTCATGTCATGTGATATAATCCTTGATTGCTCTGTTTGATGCAGAACATATTGTTTATTGGTAATATGATTTGCTTTTTTTTTCCAGGTTCTATCGAGAAGGGAAGAGAACAAGGACTTAAAAAAGTCTACCATGTTCGCTAGTCAAAGAATGCAAATGATACATAAGAACTCCATCATTTCTGAGAAAGAGAACGTGCCAATTAATAATTCATTTCCTACATCTGCTATTCAAGTTGAGAAATACACCCAAGAAGTTGAAACAAGTAGGATTTTTTCAAACATATATTTTTTGCAAATCTGTTATGTTTTTTTTTTTTTTGATAAACTCTTATATTACGCTAGTGAGTCCAACTACTATAGGAAATGGTCTGAAGAAAAAATCTGGATCTTTGAGCTTATATATAGGAATTTCAAAATATGATGTGGGATCTTTCAACAAGAGTGCTGTTTGTATTAATCAACATATGCAAACTCCTTCTAAAAGCACAAAATCAGGTTCTACCTTCTCCTCTAGTCTAAAAATGCAAAAAGTGACAAAAAATGTTCTTGAGAAAGAGGATATGCAAACCAATGTTTCATTGCCTCCATCTAGTGAACAAGTTATGAAACACGCTCAAACAACTGAAAACGGTATGATATCTTAAATTTTTAGATGTTATTAAGTCTTATAATTGAGTTTGATATCAATAGTTTTTATCAAATTATGCAGTTGTAGGTTCATCTAATCCAACAAAGGTAAGAAAAGTTCGAGGAAGCAACAAATGTAAAGAAGTTGCTTCACTGGAAATTAGACAAAAGCTAAAAGTAACCTTTTACAATAATCGAACGGTTGGAACAACTAGCAATCTGTTTTCAAGGCATTTGGGGAAAATTGTTCGTGATCGTAATATTTGTCCCTTGGGAGTATCATCGTGGCATGATATTAAGCAAGAAAAGTTAAATCACATATGGGCAGCTGTTGAGGTAACAAATATACACCTGATTCAAATTCTTTAGTGTTACCTGATAAGTCATATGTTCTGTCCATATAGTCGATGTTCCTGATTTTAGAAGTCTATCTACAATGGCTAGTATCGATAATCAATTGTAATAAATAGAGAATCTATAATCAAGTACCTTGGAGTGTTTTTATGATTTGGAAACAAACTGTTGAGAAACAGATATAATACCTGTAGATAATAACTCATTTTTAAATTGTTGTAGCATAAATTTGAGAGTGTTGATATGAATGAGCATTGTGATCATATCTTGGGATGGATGAACGAGTTATGGAACAAATGGAGAGGACACTTGCATGCAAAATATGTGAAGGACAAGCCAATTCAACAGTCTATTAAGAATGTTCCAACTGGAGTAGACAAAAAAGAATGGGAATGGTTAGTAAAGGAGCATTTTGCTTCTGAAAGTTTTCAGGTATGCCTATTGAATAAATAGTCTACTTTGCTACTCTTTTATGCAGTTTGATTTCCCTTCTTAGCAGCTTATATATGTGAAAACAAACCTAAGTATAGAACATGTCTCTAGCTAAGATCCCATTTTTATAAGTACTTGCACTAGAAGCTTATTGTTGAATAAGTGCAGGCAAGAAGCAACAGAAATGCAACAAACCGAGCTAAGTTGAAGATGCTTCATCATATTGGTAGCAAGCCTATTAGAGAGATTAACTATCAAAGGGTAATATCATAACATTATTTTTCTAAATAGACTAATTATGAGGTGAGTGTTATTTGACATGTTTGACTTTGATGTAAAGGGCGGGAAAGATGGCAATCCACCAGATTTGGCGACTATTTTCTTTGAGACTCGTAAGAAAGATAACAAGCTTGTTGAACCGGAAGCAATTGAAAAACATGTGTGTTTTGTAAATTGAACATATTAATTACTTGAAATTGATGTGTTATGATAGAAAATGTTCTTTGATATATTTTATAGGCTCAACTCAATGAAATGCTTCAAGCAGATCCATCCCTACCTACTATAGATATTGTTGAAAAATGTTGTGGACCTCAAACTCGTAGCCATGTATTTGGATTTAGGGGTGGAGTAAAGGCAAAAGACTTGAAAGGTGGCACTTCTTCAAAGGCTAAATTGTTGTCCGCGCTACGTTCAACTCGAGAGGATATCAAATCCTTGAATGAAGAAAACAAATCCTTGAACGAGGAAAATAAATCTTTGAATGCTCGCTTATCTACCATAGAAGATGAGATGAAAGATATAATGAAAATGAAAGATTTCTTCGCTGCTCAGCAATCACATGTCTCACCTATAACATCTGTTTCAACTGAATGACCCCTGCCTTTTCAGCCGTCCAAGTTAGTAACATTATACCTAACTTTTTAATTAATTTTGTTGAGATGTCGCATCAAAATGAATGTGTGATTAATGTCAATTTACTGATCTTTTAATATGAAAAAGAAATGTTTCAATCTACTGATCTTAAATGAAACTTGTTCTTATCTGGTGGATGAAATACCTGGATAACTTGTATGCCTGCCCTTCATCTTGATATGTGAACTTTTGAGCTTGTAACTTGATATTCTTTGCTTAGAAAGTTCAATCGTTCAATTTGGACATTACGTACACTCAACATTTGAACATTTGAGCTTGTAACTTGATTTGAATGGCAGCCCTGTATCCCACATCTGTGAGTAATCTTAGTTAGGGGATCCTTTGTTTCTCATTATATTCTATGCACTGTTAACTGTGAATTTTCATGTACTGGTGGCCATCCACCATGGTCTGTCCCAGTATCCTGTTAGCTTATCAACTTGTATTTCCTTCTTAATGTGATGTACAATGTCTTCAGGGAAATTTCATTGTAGAGTCTGTTCATTCCAGGATCCTTCAGTAATAAGCTCCGATACATCCTCCAAATTTTCGTTAATCTTGAATTCAGAAGGAACTATATGATATAGACAACCCAATTTAGTCACATTTTCATGCCAGACATTTAGAGTCCCTCCTTTTATTTTCTGCACAGTTGCATAACGACGCAATTATTTTTAAAAAAATTTTTGTGCTGCTGCAAAAATTTTGGAAATAAAATTCTAACGACACAATTTTTTTTCTACTGCCAGCTTTTTTGTTTTATTGTTTTATGCACTACTGCAACATTTCCCAGCTTGTACTGACAAGAATATTTCTTTATGCACGGCTGCTTCTCTGTTTTATTATTTTATTGTTGATTGGAATTTGAATATCATGAAATATCCAGCTTTGGCTAGAAACATATAAAAGTGTTTTTAGGCCCTCACCAGGTACTATGATTCTGACACCAATTTGAGCATTTCTCAAGGATAAGTCAAAAAATAGAGCAGACAACACAGCAATAGTGTTTGCACCCTAGCATAGGTTATTGAAAATACGAAAATGTTGTCGAACTTACCTACCGAGTTCTCTCGCTATACTATCTGGTTACAGCATGTTTTATAGTCAACGATGTACTATCTTCTTGTGGCTGTGTTTGTACATACTACCTCATATTGCAAGAATTCTAGTAGGATGAGTAATGCTAATACCACACACAAGAAATCGTTCAAAATGTGGCAGATTGTGTACTTACATATATAGTTGTTCGCCTTCTATCCTTCTCTTCTTTGATTATTTCTTATCCACAACAACTTACCATTAGTCTGCATAAGATGGCAGAAATATGTCTCTACACCTAAGGTCCTAGATATTAATGTCTGATAAGTACTGTATGAGACACAGGGCAAGTTCTACCTCCTATTCATTAAAAAAGGCAGCAGTCTATGTAAAGCTTTGAACATCATTTGAGTCATTTCACCTTTACAGTAAAGGGAGAAAAAATGACAAACTTTTCTTCACTGTGAAGCCTAGATGGCAGCAAGTACTAGAGCTTGATTCTAAGACAGTCGAGTTAAGCCACATAAAAATTAATCAATCGTTTTTCTGATTAGTCTACTCTAAAAGACTTACTACTGTACAGATAAACCAAGGAGATGCACAGTTGTACATATATACCACCAAACATTCAAGAGAAAGTTTTGAATGATTGAGCAACTAAAAGGGACTTCAAATAAGGAAAGCCATTTTTGAACATACACCTATTTGTACAGTCTTAGGTAAATCTCAATAATGAGAAATTCTTATTCATTCTTAGATCTAATAAGCTCCAATACATCCTCCAAATTTTCGTAAATCTTTAATTTAGAAGGAACTAAATATTGTAGTCCAATTCTCATACCACACATTTGTAGTCCCTCATTTTATTTTCTGCATAGTTGCATAACGATACAAATTTTTTAAAATTATTTTTTGTACTACTACAACATTGCTGCCAGCTTCTCTGTTTTATTTTCTTATGCACTGCTGCAACATTTCTTGATAGAGAAATCTTTCCCAGCTTGTACTGATAAGAACATTTCTTTATGCATTTCTGCTTCTCTGTTTTACTGTTTTATGGACTGCTGCAACATATTTAATCCTCCTGCAACTTATTGATAACTTCTCTACCATAATAACTCTTTGACAAACCAACGGGAAATGAGATCACTTATGGAGAGTCCCTAGACTTACCATCATGCTTTACGGTGCCCGATTGAATACTATTCCCTAGCTAGCCATAATTATGCAGATGGCCTTCTAGTCCGACACACAAAACTCTAAAGTTCTAAAAAACCAACTATTGGAACAAATATGTCTGCTTCAGAAAATTGGTCTGGCAGCTAACATCCTCACAACTCTTATGGTAGAGCATCTTCTATACATAGTACATCAGATAGCATTGTGAGCCCTTAACAATTTTTTCATCGATTTCAGTTATCCATGCATCGTCACCTTTGTACCATTGGTTTCTCAAACAATCGACAATAGATTCACTTGAATTACTGGACTTACTACAAAAATCCTTTCAGCTGGAGTTGCAACCACTCAAGTCGAGAGAAATGGCTACCTCTTTCTTCATGTTTATCTTCTTCTTATTTAAGGTTGTTCGAACTCCTTTTCTGCACAATCTTGTTGCTCTTTTGTGACCTTGTTATACCAACACTCAAGGCGATAGTGGATTAATACTCAACACATCCTAGTTGAAAGAAAAATTGACCTCCCACAACGTGACCACCATAGGTTTGTTCTTATACGTGTAAGGCCCGGCTTGTAGGATCTGATCCCTATCTTTTGTTGATTGGAATTTGAATATGAAATATCCATGTGGGTGCAACATTAAGAAGATAACTGCAGAACTTTGTTAATTATGTTAGGCTCTGTTTTTCATTTTCTGCACAGCTGCATAACCGCACAAACTTTGTTTTAAAATATGTTGCATATATTGCTGTCAGCTTCTCTGTTTTACCATATTTTGTCCAGTTGTTCATCCAGAACGTGCCCATTTTCTGTTTACCATTGCTGCAAAGTTGTTCTACTAAATATTATATATATAGTTATGGTTCTTCAAAATAAATGTTGGATTCTTGATTAATGTATCTAGAAGTTTATCTAATAGTTTTTCTTATTTCCTGCAGTTTTTGTAGATGTTTCTGGATATCACTTTACAAAGACTTAACATTAAGTTTTTTGCCCAACTTTTGTTCATTCTTCAGTGAAGATACAAGTTTAGAAGATGCACAAACTCATTAATATTAGTTTGCTACGAATGTTATGCAAAACCTTGAATATTATCTATGTTTTTTTGTTAATTAAGGAAGTATGGAAACTAACATCATGGGATGTTAACAAATGATTGTAATCAATCACACTCTTTATTTCTATCGTCCTGCCCTCTCTCTCTATATAATCTTTTTTTTGTATCAAGATTTTTAGTAGTAATTAAGTTTCATATATATTAATGAGTATAGATTATTGTGATTTATCAATGGTTGTAGGATCAATGGTGGTCAATTAGAGACCAAAATGATTGATTGTCTCTAAAGGTCAATCTACAACCAAAATTGTTGCTCGTCCCTAATGAATAAGCTAGGACTAGAAATGAAGCTTGTCTGTAAAGCTATATTAGGACCAGGTTGTTGTTCGTCTTTAAAAGTTCTCTAGGCCCACTTCGTTATGGTCACTACAACTATACTAGGAACAAATTGTTAATGGTCTCTAACACTATTTTAGGACCAGGTCAAACTCATTTCCAATGATCTATTAGGACCAGGTCAAACTCGTCTCCAATAATCTATTAGGACCAAGTTGTGGCAGGTTGCAAAAAAATTTTAACGACCTGAATGCCAAGATTTCATTGGCCTATTTGAGACTAGATAAGTTGTCCCTAAAAGGATTTCACGACTAGAAATTTTTCTCGTCTCAAAAACCATTCAGGGATTAGTTTTTTAAACTCGTCGTGATTGACCATTGGCGACGGCAATATCTGGGACGGGTGACGACCAGATTTTTCTGGTCTTAATTGTGCGTTTGGGACCAGATTTGCACTTTTAGGGACTAGATTTCCCTTCCTTGGAGACTGTTTTTCTTGTAGTGTAATAACCATAAACTTCTAGCGTAGTTGGATCCACTAGCTAATGTCTACCTAAAACAAACCTATGCTGGCACATAGTTATGGTACCTGGGTAATCGCCGCTTGTCCACTCAGTGCTAAGCAACAATCCCACGAAATAGTCATTAAACAGAACTTGTCTTATTTTCCATGGAAGGGAACATCAAGTAGCCAATCAAGGCTTTAGTTTATTAGAATATCTCCTTAATCTCGATTCAACTTACATGAGAAAACCTTTAAAACTTATGAATTCTTTAAGTGAGTAATCATTTGACAACAACAACAACATCGATGCTTTACTCCCAAAGCAACCAAAAAGCATTTGTATTAATTTCATAAGGAAACATGCACATCTTCATAAATTCATCTTTAAGTTGATAAGTATCTGATTCCTCCATTCCACTGACGTCACTCTAATTATCATTAACACCTTATGCACCTTATCGATGAACTCTTGAGGGTCTTCCTCAAACTTGGAACCATAAAACTCCATAAGATTTATTCTACTAAAGTCTCAGACTCTAGTTGTTGTCGTACCCACATTAGGTCATAATCTCTCTATTTTCTTGAATCGTCATGTCTTTAGACAACACTTGAAAAGAAGCCCTAAATTTTGCATTAGTCACTTTCTCGACCAAAGGGTTGACCAAAACTTGAGGAGCTTTTCGTTCCACATTCTCATCCACATTCCTTCTAATGTATATTCTTCGTGGGGCTATATCCTAAAAATCATCATATAGGGATTGAGAGAGATACATATAGAGTTAAACTCTATTGCGCGACTTTAAATTTATGACAGAAGTGGAATTTCCATAACATCTTGTAGCCTCTCATTCATCAATGTGGCGTGCTTCCCTATCAAGAACAAAACTCTACTCGGCATGGCTTATGAGACATCATAGGATCTTTCTAGACCTTGTACTCTGAATACCAAGATTGTCACGACCCTAACTATACCCTAGACGTGACATGGTGTATAGGACCCAGAGAGCCCCTACACAAGCCACTTAGCATACATCATGCAAGATAATAGAAGTAAAGAGTTCAAAAGATAGCATTTCATATTTCAAAAGAAAATTGTCAAAAAGTAGTAGAAGTCTAACAGAAGTCTCAAAATCATCTATTACATCAAAGGAGTGATTGGGCAGTAACCCATACATCACATACAAAATCCGAAATGAAAAGATATGAAAGAAATTAATGAATCTAGGCCCTCAGATCATGAGGACTCACCAATCTTCAATGTCTATACGGGATCCCTAGCCATCGCTATGGGAGGTAGAAGTGTCAGACCCTACATTAGTGAAATAATGTAGGCACAAATATGCATTAGTAGATGGAATGTACCAAGTATGATAGCAATGCATAAGAGTTGTAAAATCATGTCAAAATGACTTTAGATGACATGCAATGACCAAACTAAATCATAAAACAACATGTTAGAAAACATAAGTCATAACCATGGTCAATTCTAGCTAAACATCTAAAAACACATTTAAAATACTCTTAGGAAGTAACCTTAGTTTATTGTTGTGAGAGATTTACCTTTCACCGATATACACTATGTGAGTTGTAACATGGAATCTAGTGTCTATCCCACACCGAAAAGAGATTTCCTCACTTTCCAAGGTAAGAACCATAAAATTTTAGCTTAGGTAGATCCACTAGCTAATATCTATCTATCAAAAACATATGGTGGCACATAGTTATGGGACCTGGGTAATCACCGCTTGCACACTCAGTGCTAAGCAAAAATTCCATAGAATAGTCATTTAACTTAACTTGTCTTATTATCCATGGAAGGGCACATCAAGTAGTCAATCCAAGCTAGAGTTCATTAGAATAGCTCCTTAATCTTGACTCAACTTAGCTAAGAAAACCTTTCAACCTTATGAATCCTTTATGTGAGTAATATTTTGACAACAACACCAATATCAATGTTTTACTCACAAAGAAACCTTAAATCATTTTTGTCAATTTTATAAAGGAACATGCACATCTTCAGAAATTCATCTTTCATAGCTCAAATGTTTTGCCATATGGTCATAGTATAGAAATCATGGATCATGTATGGATTCATGTGAATTCAACTTTAAAATAGACAATTATCTCAATTCATGCATAAAAGACATAAAGCAATTCATTAGATCATAATTGAAAAAAACCCATGAGATTGACTCAAAAACCTAACTTCAATTGCAAATTTGAACTTCTAAAATTGGAGAATTTAGGAAACTCTATAGAGTAAAGGACTCCATATGTGAATACTATCATACCTTGATGTCAAAATCCCACAATCAATGGTGAATTTGGAAACTTGATCTTGAAACCCAAGACTTCTTCTTCAATCTTTAGAGTGAAATTTAAAGAGGATCAATTTAATCAAGTTTAGGGAATTCTTGAGAATGAATTGCAATTTGTAGTTTTAGTCATAAATTAATCATATAGTTCTTGAAATAGGGTTTAAAAAGACGTAATTTTGATACCAAAAACTTTGGGGAAAGAATAAAATGACACTAACATAAAATTTAACGAGGAGTCTTAAAATAGAGGCTTCACATACCGTCTAAGGTTTCACGGTCTGTGAAACATTTCATGGGCCGTATAGCCAATTGTGAAGCTTCACCTTCCCGATAGGGCTTCACTAAAACTATCACGACCATGGGTACCCCTACCTCCTACATGTAAAAAGGGACATAGAACCCCGAAAGGCTCCATGTAAGACACTTAGCATATGATAACATAAAGTACTAGAACAGTAAAGAGTAAAAACACATTTCAAGTCTAAAATTTTCATAAATGAAAGCAGAAGTCTAGACTTGTCACAATTTAGCCATCTATTATAATATTTGAATGAAATAGGGCCAAGCCCATACAACATGTACATAAAGGGAAATACAATAAAGCAAACTATATCTTGACAAAAATCCATCCTCAAACCTTGAGGACTCACCAACATGCTCAGAAGATAGCCAAGTCCAAGCCTTAGCCACTAGAATGCTCACCTCGAGAACCGGACCCTACACTTGGGGAAAATGTAGGAAAAGTAAGCGTTAGTACAAAAATGCACTAAGTATGATAGCCATGCATAAAAACATTAAAAACACGCTAAAAGGGACATTTTTATTTTAATGCATGCAATTTGCTAAGTTTGAACATCATCGTGAAAATAGTTGAAAATCATAAGTCATAAACATAGTCATTATATTGAACATTATATCATAAGAGAAACACTCCATAAATACCCTCAAAGCATGCTTGTGCAATGCATGAAGAAGACCCCATAAATCTCACCCATGCTAAGTAAACCTCTTTAGGTCAATATTCATATTCATTACCTGTAAGACCTTGAAGAGTCATATAAGAGATTCTTGAGTAACCATAGTTCATAGTTGATATTCTTGTTCTTGTTGTTGTGGGAATAAGCCTTAACCGACATGAGACCATGTAAACTATTCATGGACCCCCGGTGTTACCCTTAATGAAGAGGGCTATCCTACTTGCCTAAGGTAGAACCATACTCTTAGCTTAGGTGGATCCACTAGCTAAATAACCTCTCGGGGCACATAGTTTATGGGATAAGGAGATTGCTACTAGAAACCTGGACTCGACTAAGGTAGAAGTTCTCAATCTCATGAGACATACTTTGGGAACCCAAACTCAACTAGTGAAAAAGGACCGATTTGGAAGCCGGACTCAACTAGTGTAAAAACTTCCTTCTCATATTCCATATCCACTCGGTGCTAAGCATTACTTCCCACGGAATTCATATTAATTCGTAACTTGATTCATTAGTATATCTCATTAGTTCATGCATGAGAATAATCGTTCATCGTCCATGTCTACACATAGATTCAATAGGTGAAAAAACATTTCAACCTTGGAATCTTCATATTTTGAGAAACCATTCACATCATATCATATTCATGCATAAGTGTGTATATGAGAATAAAATTTCAACAACACAACAACTAGATCATAATCATAGACACTTCACTCTCAAAGCGTTCTTAAAGCATATACAAAGACTTCAAAAACACGCATAATATCATAATTTTCCCTTTCAAGTATCAAAGCTCATATTAAATCAACACATCTATAATTTACTACATTAGACATGGATATTAACATAATTCAAGTAACCCAATTACTACAAGCATAATCTCATAATATTCTTCTTTCATCAACACACCTACATCACAAGATCATAATTACGGAATATGGGGATTTCATGTGTTCTTGGGGATTTCAACATAAAAGCCTTAATAAATCATCAATTCAATCATAATATAATGTAATTTAAGCATTAGAATCATTTTTGAAAGGAACCCATGAATTTGGAATCAAACCCTAGCTTTTAGGGATTTCTATATTTGAAATTAGGATTTTGAAGGGGCTCCATTGCTGAATTCTATCCATGGATGAAGAGCTACCATACATTGATCACAAAGCCCTATGAATTTGATGTGAAAACCCTAGCTTCTTCAACCCTAGCCCCAACTTCCTTCTTCTTCTTCTTTGAGTTTTCTAGAGAGAGAATTTCTTTGGTGAGGATGAAGTTTGGGAATTGGTTTGGGTTTTAGAAATAATGAGGTGAATGAATTAACTTAGTATTCTAAAATACTTTTATAGGTGGTCTAAATTAGGCAAAAATGACACCACTTAATATTAATTAAAATTGGAAAACCCCAAATTGCCCGTAAACTTAACCCTCAAAACAAGCTTCGAGGCCCCATCCACAAGCCTCACTAGCAGACCGTTGATGGACCCACGGCTTGTGCTGGTGAAGCATGGCTTGGGTTCAGAGAGGTTTGTTTTGGGTACTCGACCGTGGTTCACTGCTTTTAGGTAGTTTACAGGGTCCTTCTCAAGGACCCATGGTTGGTCCTTGGGGGGGTCGTACCTTGATGTTCTAACACGAAACCTTCTATTTTTAAGTATGGAGGAGTTACATCCATGACTCTAACCCTCAGGTTATGCTCTAGATTGGCCTACTAATTTTTGGAGTGTTACAATATCTCCCCCTTGGGAACATTCTTCCTCGAATGACAATCTAGACACCCTACGAAAGTAAGGACTCAAGACTAGAAGCCCATCATGCATGCAACATCAAATTATTCACAATTCAATAGAGGAAATATCAACTTTATCTTAAACATAAACAATGCATCACAAGGAAGTAGGAACTACATCTAATAACCCATTATGCATGAAAACTCGACATTTCACATATCCGTAGGAGGAACTACCTTCTCAAAGCTAAAAGCATGCTCAACAAAATCTCAAAGAGCATTTATGCAATATGCTTCCAAAAAGTACAACTAAGCATGTTCAACAATTCATCTCATGAATCATATAGGCAACTCTTACTGAATGCACAACAACATGAGGAAAGTTAATCATAAAAACTCACATTCTTACTAAACATGAATTTCTCAAGAATACGCATAACATAAGGAAATCATGGAAAAACACATAGACAATACATGACTACAAAAACAAGAAACCTCAAGAGGAACTATTTATCTCAAGCTTGAATAGTAGTAGAAGGAAAGACATGAGGATATCGGGACTTCATATCGCCCTCAACCTACCATGTAGCACCCTCAACTAAGTGATTTCTCTATAAAACCTTCATGAAACCTATTTCCTTGTTTCTCAATCTCTTTACTTGCCGGTCTAGGATCTCTACCAAAACCTCTTCATATCAATAAATTTCGTCTACTCGCAACCATTATAGGGGAATAATAGATACCGGACCTCCAATACACTTCTTAAGAATAGAAACATGAAGTACCGAATTAACTGGGACCAATTCATTTGGCAAATCCAACTCATAGGAAACTTTCCCAATACATTTGAAAATTTGGTATGGGACAACATACCGGGGACTAAGTTTCTCTTTCTTTCCAAATCTCATCACACCTTTCATGGGTGAGATTTTCAAATAGACCTAATCATTAACCTCAAATTCTAGATCCCTTCTTCTCACATCGGCATAAGACTTTTGTCTACTTTAAGTCATTCTCAACTTCTCTCTAATAAGCCGAACATTTTGAATGGCTTCTTAAACTAGCTCGGGACCTATCAAAGCAACTTTACCCACCTCAAACCAACCAACGGGAAACCTACATCTCCTACCATACAAGGCTTCAAAAGGAGCCATACCGATATTTGAATGATGGCTATTATCTTAGGCAACTTTTTTTAATGGAAAGTGTTTATCCCAATTACCCTTGAAGTCTATTACACATGCTATTAACATATGTTTCAACGTTTGGATGGTACGCTCCGC
Organism: Solanum commersonii; assembly: GCA_029007595.1. Classification (NCBI taxonomy): domain Eukaryota; kingdom Viridiplantae; phylum Streptophyta; class Magnoliopsida; order Solanales; family Solanaceae; genus Solanum; species Solanum commersonii. Next base: position 622,199 of record JAJTWQ010000195.1, read on the forward strand.
TTGCCCATCAGTTTGGGGATGAAAAGTCGTGCTAAGCTTAACCTTAGTACCAAGACCTTTTTGGAATGACTTCCAAAAGTTATAAGTAAATTGAGTACTCCAATCGGAAATAACAGATAGAGGAACTCCATGCAATTTAACCATTTCACTTATATACACCTTAGCATAGTCTTCTGCCGAAAAAGAAACCTTGACGGGAATAAAGTGGGTTGATTTTGTTATCCGATCTATAATGACCCAAATAGAATCATGTTGTCTCCGGGTGAGACGCAAACCAACAATAAAGTCCATGTTTATATCTTCCAACTTTCGAGCGGGAATACTTATATCTTGGGACAAGCCTCCTGGCCTTTGGTGCTCAACCTTAACTTGTTGATAATTAGGACATTTCGGTAAAAATACCGCAATATCTTTCTTCATACCATTCACCGATAGACTACCCGTAGATCAAGTACATTTTGGTAGATCCCGGGTGAATAGAATACCGAGAACTATGGGCTTCCTCTAAAAAAAATTCCCTCATACCATCAACATTCGGAACACATAACCGACCTTGGTACCTAAGCACCCCATCACCCCCTTGAGAGAAAGCCTCAATGGACTTCTTAAGTACCGACTCTTTCAACTCAACTACTGATCAAGGCCTTGTTTAGACTTCACATCAATCACAAAGGATGATTCGGAACCATTATGGACCATGACCCCGCCCTTGGAGGAATCCTGTCACGACCCAGGAGTACCCCCTAGATGTAACAAGGCACATAGAACCCCAAAAGGCACTATGTAAGCCACTTAGCATATCATGAGATAAGAATACAACAATAAAGAGTAAAAACTCATTCCAAGTCCAAATTTTCATAAAGGAAAGAAGATGTCTAGATTTGTCTCAACATATCCATTTATTACAATACTAGAATCAAATAGAGTCACAACTCATGCAACAGAGTCCTGAAAGAAAATACAAGAAAGGATCTAGAAAGATAACATCCATCCTCGAATCATGAGGGCTTACCAACAAGCTAGGAGAATAAGAAAATCCAAGCTTTAGCCACAATCATGACCACCTTGAGAACCGGACCGTACACTTGAGGACATGTGTAGCAAAAGCATGGGTTAGTACAAAAATGCACTAAGTATGATACCATGCATAAAATCAAGAAAACATACTAAAAGGGAGATTTAGTTAAATGAATACAATTTACTAAGTTAAAACATCATTTTGAAGGTAATGGAAAAACATAAGTCATAAGCATATTCATTACATAGATAATCATATCATAAGAGGAACATACCATAAATACCTTCAAAGCATACATGTGCAATGCATAAATAAGATCCCATAATCTCACCCATACTAAGTAAAGCTTCTTGAGTAACTATAGTTCATAAGTCATATTCTTTTTCATATTATCATAGTGGGGATAAGACTTAACCGACATAGACCATGTGAGCTTAACATGGAATTCGGTGTCTACCCCGCATCGAAAAGGGGTTGTCCTACTTGCCTAAGGTAGAACTATACTTTTAGCTTAGGTGGATTTACTATCTAAATACCTATGAGGGCACATATTTAATGGGACAAAGGGATTTCTACTAGAAACCCGACCTCTACTATCGTGAGGGCCTCCATCCCAAGAGATTGCTACTACAAACCCAGCCTCTACTATAGCAAGGGTTCCATCTCATATCAATATCCACTCGGTGCTAAGTATTAACTCCCATGGAATTCATAATAAGTCTTGACTTAAGTTTATACTCATGGAAGATTGTTTTGACAATCAATCCAACATAATTCATAAGATAGCTCCTAAATTCAATAGGTGAGAATAACCTTTTAACCTTAGAATCATCATATTGTGAGAAAACATTTCACATCATATCATATTCATACATAGGTGTGTAGATGAGAATAGCCTTCCAACAACACACACAAAATCATAATCATAATCACTTTACTCCCAAAGTGTTCATAAAGCATATACATAAATCTCATAATCATGAATAATTCTCATACTTTTCCCTTAAAGGACCATATATCATACTCCATCAACACATCTAAAATTACTACAATAGACATGGGTGATAAAATAATTCAAATAGCTCAATTATTACAAGCATAGTCTCATAATTTCCTTCTTTCATCAATTCACCCACATCACAAGGTCATAATTCGGGGATATGGGGATTTCATGGATTCTTGGGGATTTCAACATAAAAATAATAATAAATCAAAAATTAATCATAATATAAAGTAATTAAATTATTAGATTCATTTTTTAAAGGAATTCCTGACTTGGAGTCAAACCCTAGTTTTTGGGTAATTTCTATATTTGAAATTGGGGTTTTGAAGGGGCTCCATGGATGAATTCTATCCTTGGATGAATAGCTACCATACCTTAGATGAAATTCAATGAATTTGAGGAGAAAATTTTCTCCTTGAACCCTAGCTCCAACTTCCTTCTTCTTCTTCCTTAAAGTTTTAGAGATATAGTTTTTTTTGGTGAAGAGTTGGTTTTGATTTAGGATTTTGGAATAATAAGGAAGATGACTTAATTTAGGGGTCTAAAATCATTATATAATTAGTCTAATTTAGAGTAAAATGACGTCACTTTATATTTTATAAAATCGGAAAACCCCAAAGTACCCCTTAACTAACTCACAAAACCATTTCGAGGTCACCACCCACGACCCCTCACAGACGGACCATGGTTGGACCCACGACCCGTGCTGGTGAAACGTGGGTTGGGGTTTAGAGAGCCTTATTTACACGCTTGACCTAAGATCCCTCACCCACGAGGCGTGACCTGACGTTCGAGACGTGGGTCCCCTTCGTGGGTGACCACCCAGGCAGTTTCTAGGGGTCCTCCTCAAGGACCCATGGTTGGTCCTTGGGGGTCGTACCTTGACGTTCTAACACGAAACCCTTTATTTTTAAACATGGGGAGTTACATTTACGACTCTAACCCTCATATTAAGCTCTAGTTTAGCCTACTAGTTGCTGGAGTGTTGTAATATCTCCCCCTTTGGAACATTCATCCTCGACTGACAATCTAGACACCTTAGGGAAATAAAGACTCATGACTGGCAACCCATCATGCATTCAACACCAAAGTAATGCACAATTCAAAGGAGGAAACATCAACTCCATCTAAAAAATAATCAATGCATCACAAGGAAGTAGGAACTACATATAACAAACCATTATGCATGAAATTTCAACATTTCTCATAATCATAGGAGGAACTACCTTCTCCAACTAAAAGCATGCTCAACACAATATCATGGAGCCAATATGCAATTACTCTCGAAAGCATACTAAAGCATGTTCAAAATTCATATCATGAAGTCAATAGGCAACTCATACTAAATGCACAACAACATGAGGAAAATCAATGATAAAAACTCATTTTCTTACTAAACATGAATCTCATCAAGAACATGCATAACATAAGGAAATCATGGAAAAACACATATCACAAACATGACTCCCAAAACACTAAAACTCAAAAGGAACTACTTACCTCAATCTTTAATCGGAGTAGAAGGAAAGAGATGACGATATCAGGACTTCATATCGACCTCGGCTTCCCAAGTAGCACCCTCAACTAAATGATTTCTCCATAAAACTTTCATGGAAGCTATTTCCTTGTTTCTCAAACTTTACCGGAACCTCTTCATCTGAATGACTTTCGTCAACTCCCAACCCTTCTAGTGGAATAATGGATGTCGGATCTCCAATACACTTCTTAAGCATAGAAACATGAAATACCGGATGAATTGGGGCCAACTCATTTTGCAAATCCAACTCATAGGAAACTTTCCCAATACATTTCAAAATTTGATACGTACCTACATATTGGGGACTAAGTTTCCCTTTCTTGCCAAATATCATCACACCCTTCATGGGTAAGATTTTCAAATAGACCCAATCATACACTTTAAATTCTAGATCCCTTCTTCTCACATCAGCATAAGACTTTTGTCTACTTTGAGTCGTCCCAACATCTCTCTAATAAGCCGAACTTTCGCAATGGCTTCATAAACTAGCTCGGGACTTATCAAAGCAATTTCACCCACTTCAAACCAACCAACTAGAGACCTACATCTCCTACCATACAAGGCTTCAAAAGGAGCCATACTGATACTTGAGTGATAGCTATTATTATAGGCAAACTATATTAGTGGAAAGTGGTCATCCCAATTACCCTTGAAGTCTATAACACATGCCCTTCACATATCTTCCAATGTTTTGATGGTATGCTTCTCTTGCCCATTGGTTTGGGGATAAAAAGTGGTGCTATGCTTAACCTTAGTATCGAGCCCTTTTTGGAATGATTTCCAAAAGTGAGAAGTAAATTGAGTACCCAGATGGGAAATAATAGATAGAAGAACTCCATGCAATTTTACTATTTCCCTTATATACAACTTAGCATAGTCTTCCGCTAAAAAATAAACCTTGACGGGAATAAAGTGGACTAATTTTGTGATCCCATCTATAATGACTGAAATAGAATGACGTTGCCTTAGGGTGCAAGGCAAACCCACAATAAAGTTCATATTTACATCTTCCCACTTCCAAGTGGGAATACTTATATCTTCGGACAAGCCTCCAAGTCTTTGATGCTCAACCTTAACTTGTTGACAGTTATGACTTATGGCTATGAATCCCGTAATATCTTTCTTCATACCATTCCACCAATAGACTTACCCTAGATCACGATACATCTTGGTGGCTCCCGGATGAATAGAATACCGAGAACTATGAGCTTCCTCTAAAATTTGTTCCCTCAAACCTTCAACATTCGAAACACTTAACCAACCTTGGTACCTAAGCACCCCATCTCCCCCTTCGGTGAAAGCCTGAACAAACTTCCTAAGTACCGACTCTTTCAACTCAACTAACATATGATAAAGATCTTGATTAGACTTAGCATTCATCACAAAGGATGATTCGGACCCATCATGGACCATGACAACACCCTTGGTGGAATCCAATAGTTGAACACCTAGTTGAGCCAACCTATGCACTTCTTTCTTTTCATCGTCTACATGAGCCAACCTATGCACTTCTTTCTTTTCATCCTTTACATGAGCCACACTACCCATAGACAATCTACTAAGTGCGTCTGCTACCACATTAACTTTGCCAGGGTGGTAAAGGACACTCATGTAATATTCCTTCAAGAGTTTTAACCACCTTCATTATCAAAGATACAAGTCCTTTTTTACTAAACACATAATGAAGACTCTTGTGATCGGTGAAAACATCCACATGGACCCCATACAAATAATGCCTACATATTTTAACGCAAACACAACCACCACTAATTTGAGGTCATGGGTCGGGTAATTCTTCTCATGGACTTTAAGTTGCCTTGAAGCATAGGCAATCACTTTACTGTTTTGCATGAGCACACATCCCAACCCCACTCTAGATGTATCACAGTATACCATAAAACCAGCCATACCTTTCGGTAAGGTCAACACCAGAGTGAAAGTAAGTCTATCTTTCAACTCTTGGAAACTTTTTTCACCATCTTCCGACCATACCAACTTAGCTTTCTTTTGACTCAAAGTCGTCAACGGAGAAGAAATGGAAGAAAACCCATCAACAAACCTCTAATAGTAAATGGCCAAACCTAAAAAGCTTTTAATATCGGAAAGAGATAGAGGTCTCGGCCAAATCTTTACCGCATCTGTCTTCATAGGATCTACCTCAATACCCTTGCTTGAAAAAATATGACCAAGAACAACTATGAACCTTAACAATAATTCACACTTGCTAAACTTTGCAAAAGGCTGTTGGTCCTTAAGAACTTCCAACACAATTATCAAATAGTCCATATGTTCATTCTCACTCCTTGAATAGATCAAGATATCATCGATAAACATAATCACAAACATATCAAGGTATTGTCTAAACACCTTATTCATCAACTCCATAAATGCCGCCAGATCATTAGTCAACCCAAATGACATCACTACAAACTCATAATGACCATACCGGGTTCTAAAGGCCGTCTTTAGAATATCAACCCCTCTCACCCTCAATTGGTGATAACCCGGATGAAGATCAATCTTAGAGAAATAGCTAGCCCCTTGAAGTTGGTAAAACAAGTCATCAATTCTCGGAAGAGGATACTTATTCTTGATGGTCACTTTATTCAATTGACGATAATCAATGCACATTCTAAGAGACCCATGCTTCTTTCTAACAAACAATGCAGGAGCATCCCATGGAGAGATACTCAGTCGGATAAAACCCTTATCTAATAAATCCTTTAGTTATTCCTTCAACTATTTTTACTTTGCCGGAGCCATTCTATAAGGAGGAATAGAGATAGGTTGTGTATCCGGTAAAAGGTCAATACCAAAATCTATTTCCTGCTCAGGAGGAATACCGGGCAAATCATCAGGGAAAACTTCTAGAAACTCATTTACTATCAGAACTGACTCTAGAGATGGGGTTTAAGATTCAACATCCTTCACCCTAAAAGATGGTAAAAACACCCTTTGGAGATCATTTTCCTAATTTTAAGACAAGAGACAAATTGACCTCTAGGAAACGAATTTCCCCCTTTCCACTCTAAAATAGGCTCATTTGGAAATTGGAATCTAACCACCCAAGTTCTACAATTGATAGAGGCATAATATGTGTGCAACCAATCCATACCCAAAATCACATTAAAATCTAACTTATCTAACTCTACCAAGCCGACAAGACTAACTCTATGGGAAAAGGAAATGATACATCTTCTATAAACCCTCTTGGCTACCACAGAATCACCAATCGGGGTAGAGATCGAAAAAGGCTCTAATAACACTTCTAGGAGTATATCAAACTTCATGGCCAAATAAGGTGTCACAAAGGATAAAGTAGCATCGTGATCTAACAAGGCATACACCTCAATAAGAATGACTTCTAACAAACCGGTCACCACATCCGGGAAGCTCTCTTAGTCACCTCGGGATTAAAGAGGATAAAAGTGGTTTTGCTTTGGGGCATTGGAGTTTGAACCGCTAGGAGGAGTTTGATTTCCTTATCTCCTATTGGCCATGAGCATCAGGTAATGTCTCATCTTGTGGCCACTCTTTCCACAACCATAGCAACTATCTATGTCAACTAGGCACTTACCATTATGTTTTTTTCCACACTTTACACAATTAGGCCTATTGACATAAGAACAACCACTATTACCTCCTTGAGCTTTAGGGTTAGACACCTTATTCTTGTTGACCCTTGGGGGAGAACTAGAGGAGCCTTGGTTGGAAAACCTTTGTTTGAACATTAGTTGACCTTGTCCATCAGACTTAGCATTGGAGAAGTTTCCATCACTAGTCCTAGCTCTTTCGGCATCCCTATTATTTTCATGAGTTTGTCTTCCTCTATTTGTTAGGCATACACCATAAGATGTAAGATATCCATATCATGAAACCTTCCACTTGTATTCCTAATATGTAAAGGAACCTACTCCCTCTTCTATATAAGGATACTTTCATTTATGTTTCAAGGCATCAGAAAATATCCCATATATTCTGAAAGCCTCTTGTTTTCTCTCTCCCTCTTGTGGTATGAAATAAACTAATGTTTTTTGTAAGTAATCTTCATTTACTTTACTCTCCGCAATGCTTTATAATTCAATTATAAAACCAATGATCCTTTTTATGGTATCAGAGCCATGTTGGCACTGTACGTACTTAGCATAAGCCACTAAGCACATATACTGTCTAAGGCATGGCAAAATTATTTTGAAAAGTATTTTAATAATTTGCTTTAATATTTGTATGTATATGATTATTATTTCATCTATCATGTTCCTATATGCTATTTCTATCCCAAGTGTGAGATGTTCATTCTTTCCTGAGTGTGTGAGATAACCGAATACCTAATACCATAAAATGGATCGTTGGTTTTATAATCGAATAATAAAAACATTGTGGAGAGTAAAGTAAATGAAGATTTCTTACAAAAAACTTTAGTTTATTTCATACCACAAGAGAGAGAGAGATTTGGTTAATTCAGGATTAATCGCTTGGGCAAAAGTTTCAGGAGCTTTCATGGCGTAGCTTTCTTTGGTTTGAATGGAGGAGCTTGAGGATGCTCCTTTATCAAAAGGTTTTGCTGATATAAGGATTATCGGCTTAGGTGGTGGTTGCCATGGGTATTCAGCTAAAGCAGTGAACTTGTTGTTAAAAGGTAGTTCAGGCCTTTGTGAGGTTTCCGCTTTTGTTGGGGGCTAAGGGAGGATGGACAAATGGTCTAGCCATTTTCACTTTAGGAAGGTTTTCTCCTTTGGAAGGAATGATAGGCTTAAAGGCCCTCATGCTTTCCACGCAAAATTTTACACGTCAGAAATTCAGGTAGAGAATTGTGTTCTCCTTTAATAAAATCAATTTTGAAATCAAAGTTAGATAATAGAGCTTCTCATCTAGCAAATATTTGTTTTGAAACAAGTTTTTGAACATCTCTTTGTAAAATCTCTTTAGCAGACTTACGGTCTACTCTTAATAAAAATTCTTTGTTAATAAGATCTTCTTGAAATTTTGTGATACATAGCACTATAGACAAAATTTCCTTTTTAATGGTTGAATAGTTCTTTTGTGCGAAATTCCAGATTATGGATGTAAAATGAACAAGTTTCTCTGTAGATTCAGGATCTACTTTTTGTTTTAAGATTCCTCCATAACCTGCATCCGAAGCATCCATTTCAACAATCATGTAAGCATCAGGATTGGGGATTCCTAAACATGGAATATTTTGGACCAAAACTTTGACATGGATGACATCCTGGGTTTGTTCAGAACTCCAAGGATTAGGGGTTTTTCTAAGCCTTTTATATAAAGTCTCACAAACATATATGACTTTTGGAATGAAATCAGCCACTTAATTAAGACTACCTAAAAACCTCTGAAGTTGGGTTTTATCAAGAATTTCATCTAGGAATTTGGAAGAGAACTCAATGGCCTTGAAAATAGGTTTATAAGAACCCTAGTAAAGGTTATCACCCAAGAACCTGATAGTGGTCTAAAAGAGTACCATCTTGTTAGCACTAAAAACCAAACCATTATTAACAATCTTAAAGAAAGTATTTAGATGTTTAAAATGAGAATCAATGTTCTCAGAGAAAATCAGCACATCATCTATATAAATAAAAAACATGTAGGAATAATTATTAAAAATGGAATTCATGATGTTTTGAAATTTTGAAGGGGCGTTCTTGAGCCTAAAAGGCATAACGTTCCATTCATACTATCCAAATGGGACATTGAAAGCAGTTTTATATTTATCTTTTTCAGAAATATTAATTTGCCAAAAACCCAATTTCATATCAAACTTACTATAAACATTAGCTTTGAAAATCTTTTTCAAAAGGACACTTTTGTTAGGTATTGGATACCTAATCCATTTTAAAACGGATTTTAAAGGTTCTAAAAAAGAATCCTTGATAGGAATAAAGTGGACTGATTTTGTGATCCTATCTATAATGACTGAAATAGAATGACGTTGCCTTCTGGTGCGAGGAAAACCCACAATAAAGTTCATATTTACATCTTCCCACTTCCAAGTGGGAATATTTATATCTTTGGACAAGCCTCCAAGTCTTTGATGCTCAACCTTAACTTGTTGACAGTTATGACCTATGGCTACAAATCCCGCAATATCTTTCTTCATACCATTCCACCAATAGACTTCCCCTAGATTACGGTACATCTTGGTGGCTCCCGGATGAATAGAATATCGAGAACTATGAGCTTCCTCTAAAATTTGTTCCCTCAAACCATCTACATCCGGAACACTTAACCGACCTTAGTACCTAAGGACCCCATCTCCCCTTTCGGAGAAAGCCTGAACAGACTTCCTAAGTACCGACTCTTTCAACTCAACTAACATATGATCAAGATCTTGATTAGATTTCACACTCATCATAAAGGACGATTCGGACCCTTTATGGACCATGACACCACCCATGGTGGAATCCACTAGTTGAACACCTAGCCGAGCAAACCTATGCACCTCACAAACCAATTCTTTCTTTTCATCCTCTACATAAGCCACACTACCCATAGACAATCTACTAAGTGCATCCGCTACCACAATAGCTTTGTCGGGGTGGTAAAGGACACTCATGTAATAATCCTTCAAGAGTTCTAACCACCTTCTTTGTCGAAGATACAAGTCCTTTTGACTAAACACATATTGAAGACTCTTGTGATCGATGAAAACATCCACATGGACCCTATAAAAATAATGCCTCCATATTTTTAAGGCAAACACAGTTGCCACTAATTTGAGGTAATGGGTCGGGTAATTCTTCTCATGGACTTTAAGTTGCCTTGAAGCATAGGCAATCACTTTCCATTTTGCATGAGCACACATCCCAACCCCACTCTAGAGGCATCACAATATACCACAAAACCATCTGTACCTTTTGATAAGGTCAACACCAGAGCGGAAGTAAGTCTATCTTTCAACTCTTGGAAACTTTTCTCACCATCTTCCGACCACACCAACTTATCTTTCTTTTGAGTCTAATCCATCAACGAAGAAGCAATTGAAGAAAACCCATCAATAAACCTCCTATAGTTACTGGCAAAATCCAAAAAGCTTCTAATGTTAGAAAGATATAGAGGTCTAGGCCAACTCTTTACCTCATCCATCTTCATAGTATCTACCTCGATACTCTTGCTTGAAAAAATATGACCAAGGACAGCTACGAACCTTAACAAGAATTCACACTTGCTAAACTTTGCAAAAAGTTGTTGGTCCTTAAGAACTTGTAACACAATTATCAAATGGTCCATATGTTCATTCTCACTCCTTGAATAGATTAAGCTATCATCGATAAACATAATCACAAACATATCAAGGTATTGTCTAAACACCTTATTCATCAAATCCATAAACGATGTCAGAGCATTAGTCAACCCAAATGACATCACTACAAACTCATAATGACCATATCGGGTTCTAAAGGCCGTCTTTGGAATATCAACCCCTCTCACCCTCAATTGGTGATAACCCAAACGAAGATCAATCTCAGAGAAATAGCTAGCCCCTTGAAGTTGGTAAAACAAGTCATCAATTCTCAGAAGAGGATACTTATTCTTGATGGTTACTTTATTAAATTGACGATAATCAATGCACATTCTAAGAGACCCATCCTTCTTTCTAACAAATAATATAGGAGCACCCATGGAGAGATGCTCAGTCGGATAAAACTCTTATCTAATAAATCCTTTAGTTGCTCCTTTAACTATTTTTACTTTGCCTGAGCCATTCTATAAGGAGGAATAGAGATAGGTTGCGTATTCGGTAAAAGGTCAATACCAAAATCTATTTCCCGCTCGGAGGAATACTGGGCAAATAATCGGGGAAAACTTCCGAAAACTCATTTACTACCTGAACTGACTCTAGAGATGGGGTTTCAGATTCAACATCCCTCACCCTAAAAAATGGTAAAAACACCCTTTGGAGCTCATTTTCCTAGCTTTAAGACAAGAGACAAATTGACCTCTAGGAAAAGAATTTCCCCCCTTCCACTCTAAATACTACAAGAAATGCGATTTTTTGCGACGACTTTCTATGGCGATATAAGTAGTTGAAACAAAATATATGGTTTTTGTGGCGACGTGTAAGTGTTGCCACTAAAGCTTATTTTTTTAGTGGCAACTTGTATTATCGCCCTGTAAATAATATATACAGTGGCGACTTTGCTTCAATCGCTACAATATGTACTATTCAATCGCTACAATATGTACTATTTTTTTGATGAAGTGATGGCAGAAAATGTATTTGCAGCGACTTAGAAACTATCGCTACTAAAGGTTTATTTTGTGGCGACTTTGTTGCCACTAAAAGGTATTTTTGCAACAACCTTTTTGGTCGCCACTAATTTCTCTTGCTTTCATATTCATTTTAATTTAGTATGTAAATTAAAATTCTTATTAATAATTTTTAGTATGTAATTTTTTAAAATAATTAGTTGAAGTTATTTGTGATAAATAAACATTTGAACTAAATTAATTATATAAAGTATGTGTTTTAAATATATACATAGAGTAATTTCTTATGTGTAATAACATTTATTCTACGAACTATGTGAATGACTAGTTTAGCAACATATTATATTGTTATGTTGTTGAAATATAAAAATAAATATTAATGATGATAACATAGATATTCCCCTTTGTCTCATATTATTTATTTACTTTTGACTTTACACGTCTCCAGACTAATTTACTCTTTAATTATTTTTCATGTGTCTTATCTATGAACAACAAGATTAACAACGGAAGAATTTTACAATATTTAAACTTTCAAAAAGAGTTTATTGTGTAGGCAAAATAGAAAAATGAATTTTTAATTTTATTTATTGACACCCAATTTTAATCTCCCTTTACCTTATCTATTTTACTAAACTACTATTTTACTTTCAACTATTTTACAATTTACATGATAACAAACTATTTATCCTTTTAATATTAATTTCTCATAATTTTATCAGTTCATTTTACTTTATTCTAAATAGCTCAAAAATAAATTTTTTCACATCTTAAAGTGTTATTTCCACAAGCTACGACTCCAGTGTACATTCTAGAACCTCGCTAAGGACTCCCACCCTAAAATATGACTGCGAACAACATTATCCACTTCTTTCCTAGGATTGGCTCAAAACCCTAATCCAAGCTATACAAGTCTCCAATTTCTCTATATTGAATCAATACCACATCTTCCTTCTACATGTACTATTCTGCCTATAAATTTTAATTAAAATATCTAGGATTTTTCGCATGAACAATCCTTTAGATCTTATAATTTTTTGTTTTTATATGCTTTAGATTTCTTATCTCTGCGACCTTAATTTCTGTTTGTAATCATTTTCTACTTTACTTGAATTTGGAGATTAGTGAATTTTGATGAAAAATTGAATTTATATTTGGGTTAGCACTTGGATTTGAAGGTATACGAGCTAATTTATGGCGTTGAAGCGCATATTGAAGGAGTTTAAGGATTTGTAGAAGGATCCTCTAGTTGAAACTAAATCTGGAAATGAAAGAAGTCTCCCACAATGCGACACTGGTATGTGAGCTCGACATCCTATTTTACCTCCCACTTCTCATCATTTTATGGGTCCGATCTTATGTAGTAGTTTTGTTAGCTTAAGACCAATAATTTGGTCCATGTGATCGAACTTTTAATGTTTTTTAGGCTTTGCGAGGCTCTATTTTTTGTGGCTTTACGAGGCACTTGCTACTAAGTTTATTAAAATGACAAAAACAACCCTTTTAATTGTTTTTCCGTCGGCTAATTCATCATTGCACTATACCAGGTTACTAAAATGGTCATAACATTTTACTCAAAATTTGGATTGATGTAAAATTGGTGGCGTTGGAAAGAAGATTGAAATACCTTTAATTTGGTAGGTTATGGGCCACGTAACTCTTTATATTCTAAGAGATATGGTCATTTTAACTTGACCTAAATAAATTCTTATGTCAAAACTTAATCGATAAGGAAACTTTCAACTCAAGTTTGTGCTAGGAGATTCTAGTGACCTTAATTCATATCCAAAATCATTTCCACACTAAAGAATTTACCTTTACACATATAAACAATTTAAGAATCACCTGATACGATCTTATTCACAAATAAAGAATAGCTTGAATCTTATCTTCAAAAAAATTGGGATGTTACAACATTCTAACAAGAAAACCTCTATTGATTTATTCATTGATTTCTTTGGGTTTGGAATTTTCTTTCAGATTGGATAGAACTTTTGGTTTGTGTTTGGACCCCGAATGAATTTTAAGGGTCAATTAAAAACTTTGGAGCATTGTTGCTCTAATTGATGATGTAACAGTTACTAGTGCGATGGCTTTACTGGGCCTTTACCGCTTTAGTGGTAGCCATTTAAGCGGCTTGGGTGCCTCTTTTGCAAAGGGGCCTAAAGGAGCGGGTGTTGCTTAACCAGACAATTGACCGCTGTAGTAGGCTTGACACCTCTTCTGTGGCAAGTGTCTCTCGGAGTTGGGCCACTTTAGTGGCCAACTAATAGCTTAAGCGGTGGCCACTTTTGCGGTCATGACTAGAAATTTATTTCCTTTCTTCTCCTTCATTTCTTAAAAGAACCCATTGTTAAGGGATCTCAGGTCTTGGCAAATTTTGTCATTTCTTTCACTTTTCAAGTGATTCATAGGTAATTCCCTTCCCTTTTATTCATTAACTTGATTCTCACTTTATTTCCTTGATTCAATTCAATTTCTTACCTTAATTCTCTTAAATTCAAACTCTTCAAGAATAATATTTTGACTATTTGAGGTCCAAATTTGATCCCTTCTTCACTTAACTTTGAGCATGGGATCCTCACCTTGATGGGAACACATGATTGAGTTAGTTTCTCAGTTCTGTAACGCCATTCGAGGGTCGATTGTTGACTCAATTTCTAGTCCAAATTTTGTAGCGATGATATGGGTATTGTTAGTATCGTATTAAATTGTAAATTATGTTCATGATAGCATGACATCATTTTGAGGCTCTAAAGAAGGGAAATGCATACGAGTAGATGTTCGAGTGTGGTTTTGGCCTAGAGGTAGATTATGGCTTCTCTGTTTTAGACTTGGCTTAGCATGATTATGTATAAACTTGAGTAGTTGGATAGTTAGGATGGTTTTAAGATTAGTTCCTAGGTGTGCTTAATCCTTAGTTATATTAATGGACAGTGCAGGTTATTTCGCTTAATATTTTTATTTATAAGACTTAGTTTAGGTTGTTTCTTGTCTTGGTCGTCACTTTAGATCCTTAGAATGCTCTCAGGTGGAGTGGAACTTAAATTGTATGCGCAGTGGTTGCTTTGGTGCTTTGTGTGCCCTTTAAGTTATATTTTGAATTATCACTTTATTAATTGAATTGCTTTGAGCTTGAGGTAGTGGAATTGGATTGGCTGCAGTTCCAAGTTAGTACGACTATGCTATGATTGTTGCTTAACCGATTGTGTGTGTTTTATAACATATTTTGAGAATGACTTGTCGGTGTTGGTGTCAAAATGATATTCATGGCATACTGATGGCATAACTGTGTCTCATTTTTTAAAGAAAAAGAGGTTTTTGAGACATTTATTGGATATAACTGTGTTTTGCTATTTATTTTAGCTTCAAGGGAACGGTATTACTAATTTTTACTGATGGAAACTTGTTTTTGAAGAAAATGGACAATTTTTACCTTTCAAGAAATTTGTGGATAAGCAACAGTTTCTCACAGACTAAATTCTGTGTTTTAGTTTTATTACATTTGTAGTTGATCTTAGGGGGGTTTCGTAATTATCTCGAGGGTCCACAAGAAAGTTGCTGACACAATTCTGGATCTTTTTACTTTAAACATGCATTGGCCATATGTGCTTCATATATCATTATGTGATTGATTGTTTGTGTTTGTTTCGATCGTGTGGTAGAACAATTTTTCCTTTCCTTTCAGTAGTAGTTTGCTACATTTAGCCTTACAACATACTCTTGTTAGAACTATCCTATCACTTATTTATATATATGATATTTCTAAGCATGATCGACCTATGATGCCTATTGAGTACTCTGTGTTTTGGTATTCATACTACTTTTTCAAATCTTTTTCTGCTGTAATTCTAGTATGAGCCACCCTTAATGAGCATTGGATCTTTCTTGGTTGTTTCAAACCTGGATCATGGTAAGTTTCTGGCATTCAGAGTATTGGGACTTTCTCTTTTTTGTACAAACTTGCATTTTGTATTTTGAATAGTCAATTCTCTTATATATGTAATCTTTCTATACTTATTACCATACTTATTACCTCTTCTATTGGTGACACTAGGTCCGAGGGTTAGGTCTTGTGTTAGTTTGTCATCTTGGTCACTTTTGGGCCTCCTTTCTATAATATGTATCATATTAAAGTTTTATACTATGACCCATTTCTATATTTTATTCCTATTACCGCTTATTCTTAGTTATTACTATTAAATTACTTCTTTCTACAAATGTTTTCTGGGTTTTGGCTTGCCTACTCAGGGGTTGTGGTAGGCGACATATTTACCCGATTTCTAGTCATTACAGTGTGGTATTAGAGCCTTTGGTTCACTAGTCTTATTAATACACAAGAACGCTCCTAGTAGAGTCTCGCAGACTAGTACGATGACATTCGTATCCCATATTTAGGAGGCTATAGGGCATTCTTATAAATACTTCATTGTTTCTTTCTTATTATGCGTCCTTGATTACAACAACTTCTAAACTTCATTTCTTCTACAGAAAGCTAGAACAAGATCATCTGCTAGTGGGCCTACAGCTCTAGATAGAGCCCAAATTGGTGGTAGAGTTTGAGGTTGACCTAGTGGTTTAGGTAAAATACAAGCTACAACACAAACTCGAGTTTAGGAGCAGGCTTGTCACCACAACCCAAGTTAGAGGTTAGGCAAGTTTAATTTTAGCTGGATTGTATGGGGCCAACCTAGTCTCCATTGGGGATTATGGACACTCTAGTTCTATAGGACACATTGTCCTAGATCATTCGCTTCATGAAGGGTATGTTCAAGGAAGGGACTTTACCTAATACTTCAACTGGACCATAAGTTCTGGATGAGGCTCAAACTTAAGCCAAGGTATGGGCACATGCTCGCCTTTTATAAAGTCTGGGCTTTTGAGATCGAATCGTAGCCAAAGTCTTTTTCTAGGTTTAGAAAGACTGGTTCGAAAGGACCAGGAAAGATCAGTTGTTCGCTCTTCTTCAAGGAGTGAGGGAGCAAAAGAGAGTAATGACATTGTATCATGCCCCTACCATAGAAAGGGTAATGTGATGAGCTTGCTTGAACAAATCTGATCTCTTTGATGTGAACAAGAGGATGCTCTGCAGATAAAGCAGGCGACAGGTAAATGTTTTTTTTGAGTTCATACCAGGATATAGGGAAAGGCTTTTTGATCACCCTGCAAAAGGCATATGGGTTGACTCTATTTCTTTTTATGAGTTAGCAAGTGAGAAGGAAAGACTAGTTCTTAGAAATCTGACTGACATTGAACTTAAACTAGCTGCTGCCATTGAAAGAGAAGAGAGATGCGTGACTTCTGGGCTTAGCTCTTTTCCGGTGCAGATGAATAAACCAGTATTTTCTCTTTCAGTTGTTGCTCTGGGGAAAGAAGTTTAATTTTCTTTGGTAGTCTCGTACGTATTCTAAATTAAAAGATTCTTGTGAGAGGGCCGAAAAGAAAGCTCAAACAAAGTGAGAGGGTGGATGTAATTCAGCTCGACCTACAGGGAGGGGGAAATTATTTTTATTATGTTCTCGACTCTCGACTCTCTCTTTCCCTTTATTCTCCAATGGTGTTCAGACCCATGAGGATAGCCTACTACCACAACTCTTCATTTAGTTCTTTAACCTATTCAAACATTTGCTCCACCTATAGAGGCTACACTTGTTATGTCTTCTCAGGAACAGAAGGTGTTTGGGTAGTTAATCATACTAGGCCCTCCTTGGTTCACAAGTTTTGTGGGTAAGGATCCCTAATAGTTTCTAGTAAGTTCTCAGAATAGGTTGCATTACCTCAGCTTGGTAGAGTCCCACGGGGTTGATAACACTACTTTTTAGCTAGATGGATTAGCAAAGTAGTGGTTGAGTTCCTATCTTGAGTGCAGACCAGCAATGTCACTTCGATTAGTTACGCTAAGTTCTCTGAGACTTTCTTGGAAAAGTATAGCTCGAGGAAGCAACTCCAGGATGGGTTCAATGACCTAACTCAGAGATCAATCTCAATTGCAGATTCTGAGACACAGTTCCATGAGTTAGCTAGACATACGACTATGATAATGCCAATAAAGCACGACTGGGTGCATAAATTAGTTAGAGGGTTGGCATTTCCACTTCAGTTGGCAATAGAGTAGATGGTGGTGTTGGGCTATTATTTTCTTCATATAGTTGACCATGAACACACAATTGAAGGGATCAATCATGAGGCCTATGGAGGTGGTTACAAGAGGCTCCGCTGTTAGGGTGGTTTTAGCAGATATCATTCTCATGGTAGAGGGTTTTGGGTCAGAGTTACCCACAATATTTTCAGCCCACTAGGTCGGTTTAGGTTACTCTTCAGCTTACGCATGGTGGTACTATGCGTGCTAGTTGTCAGTTGGTTTAAACTTCTCGAGATTCAGATTTAGGGTATCCTGTCGATGGTGGCCATACAATTCAAGCTGAGCTGACTCAGCAGGTTATTTTTGGCCGAGGTTGCTATGAATATGGTGAGTTAGGCCATTTTTCTAGAGATTATGGTAGGGTTCATCCATTTAAATAGCACAGTCAGTAGGTTCTACAGCCCAGGGCTCTGATACCATCGACAAGGGGTGTTGCTCAGGGTAGCAAGGGTGGTTTAAGGGTACTCAAGGTAGTCCTCAATTAGGTAGGTCTGGTATTCGAGGTGAACACAATAATATGTATGGTGTTCCGAAAAGGCTAGAGGTGGAGTCTTCAGATATTGTTATCACAAGTATGATCTCCATCTCTCAACAACCTACATATGCTTTATTTGATTTGGGTGTAAATTTTCATGTTATGCTTTGTAGGTTGGAGTTATCTTGTGAGCTGATGTTTATGCCTATACGTGTAGCTACCCCTATAGGTGATTCCTTAGTAGTGGGTTAGGTGTATTGATCTTGTGTGGTGATCATCTTGGGGTACGATACTTAGGTAGGCCTGATTGTGTTAGTTATGGTGAACTTAGACATGATTATAGGCATAGATTAGTTGTCTCCCTATTACGCGGTCTTGGATTTTTTATCCAAGACTATAACTTTGTACATTGAGTGTATTCCTCCACTTGTGTGGGCTGGTGACAATATTTATATGTCGAAAGGTTTAACCTCTTTCCTTATGGCACAATGGTTGGTAGGGAAGGGGTGTCTAGATTATATTGCTTACGTCCATGATACTAATGCTGACACTCCTTCTCTTAAGTCAGTTCATGTGGTTAAAGAGATTGTTGATGTGTTTCCTACCAATCTACCTAGTCATTCTCATGTTTGTGATATTGATTTTGCTATTGGTATTGAGTCTGGCATGCAGTCAATTACTATACTGCCATACCAGATGCACCAGTTGAGTTGAATAAGCTTAAGGGCTAGCTCCAGGACCTCTTTGGAAAGGGGTTCATTAGAATAAGTGTGTCTCATTGGAGTGCTCCTACCATGTTCGTGAAGAAGAAGGATGGAACCTTGCATATGTTTAATGATTGCAGGCAGTTGAACAAGGTAACCATCAAGAACAAGTATTTTATGCCGCAAATTGATGATTTAATTGACCAACTTCAGGGTGCACCAATGTTCTCTAAGATAGAATTAAGATAAGCCTACCACCTATTGAGGATTAGGGTGATGGACATCCCTAAGACTGTCGTTAGGACTCGATACGACTACTAGGAGTTCTTAGTCATGTCTTTTAGGTTGACTAATTCCCCATCAGCATTCTTGGAGTTAATGAACCATGTGTTCAGGCCCTAACTCCTTTGTGATAGTGCTTATCGATGATATCTTGGTCTAATATGGGAATACGAAGTAGCATGAGCAGCATTTGAGGATTGTACTCCGAACTTTGTAGGATTAGTGGTTGTATGTCAAATTTACTAAGTTAGAGTTTTGGCTTAAATTTGTAGCATTCTTGGGGCATGTAGTGTCTAAGAATATGATGGATACAACCAAGGTAGAGACAGTTCATGGTTGGGCTAGGCCCACTTCTCCTACTAAGGTTCATAGTTACGTTAGGTTTGCAGGCTACTACAGACGGTTTGTGGAGAGACTTTCTTTGATTGTTGCACCTTTGACTAGATTGACTCAAGCAAACGTTCCTTTCCAGTGGTATGATGAGTGTGAGGCAAGCTTTATGAAGCTCAAGGACTTATTAAGTTTCGTACCGATTCTGAATCTTTCTATTGAGGGCTATGGGTTTACGATCTACTTGTATGCTTCTGGTGATGGACTAGGTTCTGTGTCGATTTAGCAAGGTAGATTTAGTGATTATTGTTCTAAACAATTGAATCTTCACTAGAGAAACTACCCCACTCATGACTTTGAGTTGGTAGTGGTAGTCTTCGTGTTAAAGATTTGGAGGTACTACTCGTATAGAGTTCACTTTTCACAAATCATTGTAGTCTTTTGTACATCATCAACTAGAGTGACCTAAATATGAGATAATGTAGGTGGTTGGAGTTATTAAGAACTACGACATTTCAATCCGCTATCACTTGGGCAAGGCAATTGTGGTAGTAGATGCCTTGAGCAAGAAGGCAGTAAGTATAGGGAGTTTGACTTGCTTAGTTATGAAGGAGCAACCTAGGTCTTTGGACATTCAGTCATTAGCCAGCTAGATGGTTAGACTTGATACTTCTAAGAAAAGCATGGTATTTGCTTGTGTGGAGGCTAGATCTTCTTTGATGGAGCAGATTTGGTAATAGTAGTTTGTGGATCTGAGGTTCAAGGTGATTCGAGGCAAGGTTCTTAGAGGCAAGGCTAGGAAGTTAACCTTAGATCTTAAAGGTATTTTGAGGATTAAGGGCAACTGTATATGTGTGCCTAGAGTTGGGGATCTGGTTGGAATGATTCAGGAGGAGTCCCATTGGTCTTGATATTTTTTTCATCTCGATGCTGTGAAGAACTATCTTTATCTGAGGAATCACTGTTGGTGGTGTTTGATAAAGATGGACATTACGACGTGTGTGGCTAGGTGCTTGAACTGACACTAGGTGAAGTTCGAGCACCAAAGGCGAGGTGGTTTGACCTTGCGGCTACCCATTCAAAGTTAGAGGTGAGAGTGCATAGCCATGGACTTGTGGTATTCTTACCATGTACTTTTTGGAGTTTTGATGTTATTTGGGTCATCATAGATCGATTAACCAAGTCTATTCAATTTCTACATATTCAGAATGCCAACAGTTTGGAAAGGTTGGCTCAACTTTACATCGAAGAGATTATCGATTTGCAAGAGGTGGCAATGTCTATAATTTCAAGTCATAGTACTTAGTTCACATTGCATTTATGGAGGTCTATTTAGAGAGAGTTGGGTACCCAAATTGAGCTCAGTATAACTTTTCATCCTCAAATAGATAGTTAGTCTAAGAGGACTATTCATGTCTTGGAGGACATGCTTCGAGCCTGTGTTATAGATGTTGGAGGTCAGTGGTACCAATTCTTAGCTTTGGCAGAATTTGCATATCATAATAGCTACCATTAGATTATTTCGATGGATCTATTCGAGGTGTTATGTGGTAGGAGGTGTTATTTTGTGGTGGGATTGTTTGTCGTTTTTAAGGTTAGGCTATGGAGCATCGACTTGTTGCCTGATTCTATTCACAGTGTTTGTGTGATCCAGCAACAACTCCACCAGAGTTGGCAAAAGAGCTATGTTGATAGGAAGCTATGGCCTTTAAAGTTCATGGTTGGTGATCGGGTACATCTACAGGTGTCTCCCATGAAGGGTGTGATGAGGTTTGGGAGGAGGGGCAAACTTAGACCTTAGTTCATTAGCCCATTTGAGATTTTAAGGCGGATATGAGTGGCAGGTTATCAAATAGCCTTGCCTCCAACTATTTTGAGTGTTCACCTTGTGTTTTATATCTCTATGTTGAGATGGTATATTTTCAATGAGTCACATATGCTTCAATAGGATTTTATGGCTTTTGAGGAGAAACTTATGGGTATTCCAGATAGGCAGGTTAGGAAGTTGTGGTCTAAGGAGATCTCAATAATATAAGTTCAGTGGAGGCATTGTCCGGTCAAGGACGCTACTTGGGAGGTCGGGATTGACATGCGGACTAGGTATCCTCTCTTTTTTAGAACCATTAGGTACTTCATTTTCTTTATCTTTTGATGATGCAAGTCCTTTTTGTAGTGGATGTTGTAATTATTATCATGGTCATTTATGTGTTTTTGTTTGCTTTTATGGTTTTGCCCCATCCCGTAGCTTCCTTGTAGCTTTTAAGTGGTTTTGGGTTGGGTGGCATTTCCTGAGATGGTCATAGGAGTTTAGTATGAGTTTTTCTATTTTGGAGGCTTATGTAGGGAAAGTCAACATTTAAAGATTCTAATGTCGTATGAGAATTCCGACAATTCCATCGACTCTGGAAAGTCCTTTTTTTCTAGTAGTATAGTAGTTTCGAATTTCAAGGATTTTATTTTGAGTTTGTGATGTTAAACATTTTAGGTTTTGAAATTTAGCCAAAGTTTGACTTCAATTAGCATTCTTGGTAAATGTACTCAGATGACAATTTATTAGCACAATTAGCTCCGAAATATCGAGTTTGGTTTAGAATGACCTTTGGTTTGGATCCCGAGGTGATTGGGATGATTTTGTGGCATTTGTTATTTTGGCTTTTAGTTGCCATGCAAGTGTTTGCTTGAGTCAACATTCTAATGAGACGACCTCCATTTGTTGTTTCATTGATTGCATTGAATCTGGGATGTCATTTCAGAGTGGGTAGGACTTTTGGTTTGCGTTGTTTGGACCCTAAATGAATTCTGAGGGTCCATTTGAGGTTTTAAGCATTGTTTCTTCAACTGTGATGCAACCGTTATTGGTGCGACGAGTTTAGAGGCCCTTAACCTCTTAAGTGGTAGTTATTAAAGTGGCATGGGTGCTGCTTCAGGGAGGGGGCCTGAGAAAGCAGGGGCTGCTTAAGTGACTAACTAACCAATTTTATGTTAGCCTCTTTCGAGGCTTAGATACCGCTTTTGCGGCAAGCACCGCTTGGAGCTGAGCCACTGTAGCGACAAGCTGATGGCTTAAGCACTGGCCGCTTAAGCGACCACTTGATTTATTTTCTGGTCAACGTTGGACTTTATTCCCTTCCTTCTCCTTCATTTCTTAAGAGAACCCATTGTTGAGGGAGCTTGGGTCTTGGCGAATTTGCTAATTTCTTGTCCTTTTCAGTGATTTGAAGGTAATTCCCTTCCCTTTCATTTACTAAACTCGATTATAGTTTTATTTCCTTGAGTTAATTCTATTTTTGACTAATTCTCCTAAATTCAAACTCTTCAAGAATAGTATTTGGACCGTTTGAGGTACGAATTTGATCTCGTCGTCGCCTTACTTTCGGGCATGTGATACTCACCATGTGGGGAACATAATGACAGAGTTAGTTTCTTAATTCTGTAACGTTGTTCGATGGTCCATTTTCGACCCAATTTCCCATCCAAATTTTGTAGGTATGATATAAGTATCATTAGTCCTATATTGAATTGTACTTTATATTCTTGAGAGCGTAGCAGTGTTCCGAGGATCTGCTGAAGGGAAAAACACCTGAGTAGAGGTTTGAGTGTGGTTTCAGCCTTGAGGTAGGTTATGGTTCCTCTCTTTCAGACTTGGCTCAACATGATTATATATAAGTTTGAGTGGTTTAATAGTTAAGATGGTTTTAGGACTAATTCGTAGGTCTACTTGATCCATATTTATATTATTGGCCATTTCAAGTTATTTAGCTTTGTATTTTAGTCGATAAGCCTTAGTTTAGATTGATTCTTGGCTTGATTGTAATTTTAGATCGTTAGAATTATCTTTGGTGGTGTGGAACTTAGATTCTATGCGTAATGATTGATTTTATGTTTTGTGTGCCCTCAGAGTTATGTTTGGAGTTATCACTTCATTGATTTAATTACATTGGGCTTGAGGTTGTGGACTGGCTAGTGTTCCAAGTTAGTACGACTATGTTTTGACAGGTTCTTACCCTCTTGTGTGTGCTGTATGGATACTTTGAGAATGACTTGTCGGTGTTGGTGAAAAATCGTGTTCATGGTATACTGCTTGCATAAATGAATCTGATCTTCAAAACAAAAGAGTTTTTGAGACACTTAGCAAATATTGTTGTGTTTATATTGATGTTAATTCTGTTGGAGCAAAATTATTTATTTTTACTGATGAAAACTTTGTTTTGAAAGGAAATACACAATTTTTTTCCTTTCTAAGGCATATGTTGATAAGCTCTATCGGCCCATATACTGAATTTTGGGTTTTACTTTTATTACATTTGTAGTTGAGTTGAGGCGGGTTGCCTAGTTGTATCGGGGGTCCATATGCAAGCCCATGAGAGGATTTCGATACATGTTCATTACATCTCATTGTGTGATTGTGTGCATGTGTTTGTTTGGATGGTGTCGTAGATTTGTTGTTGCCTTTTCTGTTTGTCGTTGTTGTCTACATTTAGCTCTATATCAGACTTTTGTAAGAACTATTGTGCTGCTTATTTATCTATGCGATCTTTATGAGAACATTCGTCCTATGATGCCTACTGAATACCGCATGTTTTAGTACGCATACTATACTTTTGCATCTTTTTCTCATGCAGCTCCCGGTACGAGCCACCCTCAGTGAGAATTTGATCTCCCTCGGATGTCATAGACTAGGACCATGGTGAACTCCTGTCATTCAAAGACTTGTTGTTTTCCCTCTTTTTTATTGACTTGTAATTTGTATTTTGATTAGTCTGTTCTTGTTTATATATTCCATTTATGTACTTAGCAGCTCCTGCATCGGTGACACTAGGTCAGGAGATTAGGTCTTGTGTTAGTTTTTCATCTTGGCCACTTTCGGGCCTCCTTTGCATATTGTGTATTGTACTTATAGTTCTATACTATGGCTCGTTTCTATATTTTATTCTTGTTTTCTCTTATTCTTAGTTATTATTATTTAATTGTTATTGACCGCAAATGTCTTTTGGATTTTGGCTAGCCTACTTGGGGGTTGTAGTAGGTGCCATCATGACTCGATTTCGAGTTGTAACATATAATAACTAATATCTAGGAATAAATAAAGAAAGAAGATAAAAAGAACAAAGAAAAAAAGTGATTTAAGAAAATTATATAAATAACATTAATGATGAGATTAAGGGAAAAAGTAAAAGAAATTAATACTCCCTCTGTCCCAATTTATGTGACTTACTTTCTTTTTTAATTAGTACAAAATAGAATGACATATTTCTATATTAAGTAGCAATTTATCTTTAAAATATCTATTTTACCCTTAATGAAATGATTTATAGCCACACAAATTTCTTCATTCATTTTAGTCCACAAGTTTTAAAAGTCTTATTTTCTTTCTTAAACTTTGTGTCGAGTCAAACTACCTCACATAACACGGGAAGAAGGGAGTAGTATGTATGATGATAGGAGTTAAATATGGTCATCCTTGATATTTTATAAAGTTTAAAGATAATTTTTTCCATTTCTTAAAATTAGGAAAAATGCTAAAAATAAAAAATAAAAAATTCGAGGAATAAATATTTTTGGAAGATTACTTCATTTTTGAGCAATTATTTTAAAAAGATATTTAAAAATTCAGAAGTATTGATAAAAATCAATAAATATCTATATTCCTACGAAGGGTGTCACATCACATTTTCTATTTTAGTTTTATTACTAAATATAGATATAAACCTTTACAAGGAAAAATGATCTAAAAAATTTTAAAATGACAAATTGAATTCTGTAAAATATATGTGCAATTCTTATAAAGTTATGACACCTAACTTTTTAAAATAAATAAATAATCGAAAGGAAAAGAAATGATCAAAGGAAATGATATAAATAGGGAAAAGGAAATATATCCGAGCTTTGACCGAAATCATTGTAACAATTCCAAACTTTGAGAAGGACCTATTACCCCATGCACTATTTAATAGTGTATTTTAAAGATATATAGGTGTCATAAGGAAATCCTAAATATTGAATCATTATAAATAGTAACTTGTGCATCTGGGCACTTATATATCTTAAAATACATTACTAAATAGTGCAGAGGGGTAGTATGTCCTACCAATGTTTGAGATTGCTACAACAATTTTAGTGAAAATTCGTATATATTGCAAACCATTTTAATTATAAGATTAAGGAAGGAAGTATAAGATATTAATAGAATTATTGATGGAAGGAATTAAATATGGTCATCTTATATATATACACACACTAGTTCTCGAACACATGCATTACACGTGTATCTCATTCTAATTAGTATTAATATTCTAGAATAATATAAATAATATTGAAGTATGTATGTTATTAAAATCATAGGAGGAAAATACAAGTGGGAGTTGATGAATGGTTTGCTACAAATTTTTCACTAACTTTTCCTTGTGTTATACTTTGAATTTCGTTGAACTTCAAACTTACTCAACTGTTACAAGTCACACTTGAGATTTTTTTTTAAGAAGAAGAAGAGTAAAACACAAAAAATTGTAGTTTAAAAATGAGAGGTAATCCCTTTATTTATAGCTAAGAAATGTTAATATGAATAGGTGCTAATTGTGCCTTATTAAAAGAGTCACAAGAAATTGTGTACCCAGTATATCTCATAGGGGGACAACGAAGAAGTAGTGGTAGGAGTACATATAAGAAATCATCATTTTATTTATAAAAATCCACATTATACTATTTAGTCAAGTTTCATTTAATAGGAGAAACCAAATATCAGGTAATGTCCAACCACCAATAAAATACATAATCAACAAGAAAGAAGAAAATGGCCTAGAAAATACATAATACTCCTAGAAAATACATCAAGAGTTCATGATACCAAAACTCGGATCAAAATATGATAGAGAAAATGGCCAAAAATCCCTCCAATCTATATTATGATTTCCAACTACACACTTTAACTTCACGAGAGTCCTATCACCCATCTGTAGTGTATAAAACTGAAATTATTACCTCTCTGAATGCTTAGCTGGCTCTCTTTGAGAGAGTGTGTTTCACTCTCTTTGAGAGAGTGTCTTTCACTCTCTTTGAGATAGTGTCTTTCACTCTCTTTGAGAGAGTGTGTTTCACTCTCTTTGAGAGAGTGTCTTTCACTCTCTTTGAGAGAGTGCCTTTCACTCTCTTTGAGAGAGTGCCTTTCACTCTCTTTGAGAGAGTGTCTTTCACTCTCTTTGAGAGAGTGAGCACAAAAAACAAATATTAAATTTTTTATTTTTAATATCTCTTTTATAAATATATGTATTTTTATTTATTTTTCAAATTTATTGTCTTTCTTATCCATAGCAACAAAGACCAAATTCCTACACCGGATTCACCATTGTTGATTTCACACAAACTTATAAACTCTCACGTAAAAAACTTAGAAAAAACAAGCAAGTCATTCTTCAGGATTCTTCTAGATTCTTCAGGAACCTTGTTCTTCCAGGTACGTAAGGCTATCATAGTGTTAGACTAGTTCGTCCTCACGCCCTACATATACTTTCAAACCAGTAAACGAGAAATCCAGGATTCTATCCCTAGATTTGAGTATTCTTGAGATGAGCTGATTTTGAGTTCTTGAGTTCCTATTCTTTTTGAAATTTTATTCCTAATTATTGAATTTTTATATGTTATGCATTAAGATTCTTGAGTTGATTCGTTCATGTCTATATTTCAGCATGAATCCTATGAATTGAGTATTTTTAAGACGAGTAGTATCATTGAGTTCTGAGTTCTTGAGTTCTGAGTACTGAGTTTTCATATTGTTATTAACATCCCTGAGTTGAGTCGTTCATGTCCATAATTCTGCATGAACCCTATAAATTGAGTTATAAATCTCTAGAAGTTTTTTATATCTAACGCTTGAGTTTTAAACTGAGTTTTGAGGAAATAAAGATGAGTTTTTAGAAAGAGTTTCTAAAACATGATTAATATTAGAATCAAGTATGCTATCAATGTTTAAGTAGTATGGTATCTAGTTATGTCATCAATGTTTATGCTGTATGACTTCCCGAGTCATCAATGATCATATCACAATATGATTTTGATAACATTTTGATAAAGAGTTTTCAAGTATGAATTGAATAAGAGTAGAAGGGAACTAAGTATTCTCAAAGGTATCAGTTTTTACATTGATAACAGAGAAACTTTGATTTCAAAATGAGTTATGAGTTCAAAGATATTTCTAGAGCAGTTACCTTTTTTAAGAGGATAGTTTGAGCAATTATCTCAAACAGAGGAAGAGTATGTTTCTAACCATTGAGCATGAGTATATATTATTGGGAGTAGTATTGAGCACCGACAGTGGCGGAGCTAGAAATTTTGTGAAGGGTGTCCAAGTATTACATCAACAATTTTTTAATAAATGAATGCACTGAAAAAATTGAAATTAAACTACTTAATATTAATATTACTTTTTTTTTACGAATAAATGTTCCAAAATTTTAAAAAAACAAATTGCATAATATGTAGCTTTAATATTTGTGTTTAATTTAATATGAAGTGAATGAACAAAGCAAAAACAATAATGGGGGGTGGAGGGGGGGGGGGGCGATTAAGCTTAAAATGAAATCATTTTTATGTTTCAAGTTTTCACTAATCTCTGGTGACGACAACAATAATGAAACATGAATAATGGAATCAGAATCAAATGAGGTGTTATTCATGAATAATGGAATCATAAATAACTTCTTTCGACCTAAACTTCCAAATTTTCCCATCCATGTTAGTTACCGGCTTCTCCTCAAAAGTAAAACTCTAATCAAGTAACACTGAATCTCATTGAATATCATACACACCATCCTAAATGAACTTCTTCAGCATTGAATTATGAAATATAATGCAAACACCTGACAAACCAAGTGACACAACAAACTTGTAACCACACATCAATACATTGATTAATCGTGATAGGGACAATATACCTCGAGCTCAACTTGTTCTTCTTTTCAAATTTCATCAAATTTTTCATAGGTGTAAATCTTTCCCCTACTCTAAGCTATGAGAAGCATATCCTCGATCAACTCAACCTTATCCAAGGACTCTTTAACCAGATATATGCCCCACGGCCTAACCTTAAATGCATCAAACCAACGAACTAGAGATCCACATCTCCTACCGTACAATGACTCGAGTGGTGCAACCTTAATACTCGAATGATAACTATTGATGTATGCAACTCCACTAAAAATAAAAATTTATCCCCAATAACCACAAAAGTTATCACACACACCCGCAAAATGTTCTCAAGGACCACAATAGTATGTTCAAACTGACTATCAATATGTGTAAGCAAGGCTATACTCAGATCCACCCGAGTCCCAACTCCTTCTACATAGACCATTAAAAATGAGATGTAAATTATGTGCCTCGACATAAAATAATATATTTGGGAATTCTATGTAATCAAACTATCTCCCGAATGTAAAATTGGACTGACGTCTCTAAACTAAAAATAGTTTGAATTGGCACGAGATATGTATACTTCATCAATCAACCACAATGAGCCAAATAACATCAACCCTTACATAAGGTCTGTGACAACCCTACCATAAATTTCGTATAAATCATTTCCCACTTCCACTCTAGTATGGGCGTCCTTTAAATAACAGCTCAAGGTGTTTGTTCGTACATCACTTGCTCATAAATGATATATCTTAGTAGACCTCGGATGAAATGTATACCTTAAACTATGGTCATCCTCCATGATCATTCTAGTCAACACACCTATCTCAAGAACATAAATACGATCTTTTATCCTCAAAACTCCCTCACCATCAAGAGTTTCCTCCTTAGCTTCTCCTTGTAACCACCTTGTCTCGAATTTTACACAAATCTCCATCATCAAACTGTTAGGCCCAAATCTGATCCAATAAGGACGACCCCGCTCCATATAAGACAAAACTCTACCAGATTTCAAAATATCAAGTCTCACAAAGCTATTAGCGAAGGACGGTATATCCATAGCCAATGGAAGCTCACCCACCTGTAACAAAGCTATATTTCTATATACTCGCCGCCTTTCTACTTAATGAATCTACTACCACATTCTCCTTATTCATATGACAAAAGATATTTATTCCATAGACCTTGAGAACCTCAAAATTATCTTCACCGCCTCAAATTGATATTTCTTTGAGTGAATATGTATTAGAGACTACGATGATCCTTGACCACCTCACAATACACATTAATAAAGTGATACCCTCAAATCCTCAATGTGAATACTACAATTGCCAACTCCAAGTCATGGGTAGGATAGTTCTTCTCATGAACTAGTTTCAACTACCTCGAAGCATAAGCTATTATATTTCCCTTCTACATCAACACATAATCAAGATCAATCCAAGAAGTATCACAATATATGATAAAAATCCACTCTCTCCATAAGTTGTGTCAAAATTAGAGGAGTAACCAATGAAGTCTTAAGCTTTTGAAAACTCACCTTACACTCATCAGAATAGAAAGCCACTTCCTTCTAGGTAAATCTAGTTAATGAGAATGCAATTGATGAGAACCATTTCCAAAGTGTCGATAATAACTTGCAAAGCCTAGGAAACTGTGAATCTCAATAACTGAAGCGGCCTGACCCAATCCTGAACTGACTTAATCTTCTTAGGATCCATCATAATACTCTTTTTAGACACTACATGTCCGTAGAATTGTATCGAGCGAAGCCAAAACTCACATTTTAAAAACATCACAAAGAGCTTTCTTTCCTTCAAAATTTCGAACACACTACACCAATGATACACTTGCTCTGCCCTACTATGGGATTATATTAATATATCATCTATGAAAACAATAACAAAATAATCCAAGTACGGTCCAAACAACCTATATATCATGTCTGTAAAAATTGTTGGTGCATTAGTCATCCTAAAAGACATTACTAGAAACTCATAATGACCATAACGTGTCTAGAAAGCTTTCTTAGGTTTATCCTTTGCCCAAACCTTCATCTGTTGATAATTGGATCTCATGTCAATTTGGAGAAACCTAAAACACCCTAAAAATGATCACATAAATAATCAATACGAGGTATCAAGCACTTATTTTTTATGGTAACCTTGTTCAACTGCCGATAGTCAATACACCTATGTATAGATCCATCCTTCTTCATAAATAACACTAGAGCACCCCAAGGAAATACACTCAGCCAATGAACCCCTTGCTCAACAAATCTTATAACTGCTTCCTCAACTTATTCAATTCAAATGTCATACCATAAGGAGGAATGGAAATTGGCTAAGTACCTTGTTCTAAGTCAATACAAAATCAATAGCACGATCTGGTGGAAGACTTGGTAGTTCCGTCGAAAATACCTCTAAAAACTACTCACTACCGAAATAGACTCAAGCATGGGAGTCTTCACACTAGAATCTCGAATATGCACCAAGTAAGCCAAATATCTTTTCTTTACTAAGCAATGAGCCTTGATAAATGATATAACTCTTTTTGAACTATGACTAAGTAAACTCTCCACACTACTTTAGGAATACCAATCATAGATAATGTAATTGTCCTAGCATGAAAATTCAAAATCGTGTGATAAGGAGAAAACTAATTTATTACAAGAATAACATAAAAATTCGTCACATATAAGACCTTCAAACCTACTTGAGTATTATATCCCTTCAAAGTAACTATATACGATCGATATACTCGATCTACCCCTATGAAATATCTAATAGAAGTAGAAACATGTACAGGCAAATAAAGTGACTTACATACAATATCCAACTCGAATGACAGACCTTTTTCCCCTCACACTACTCAAATCCCTCACATCAAATCATCTCTAAATCGTTGGAAACATCTATCACTTTCTGAAATTGAACATCAGAAGCAACAACTTGAGAAACTCCCATGCGAATAAAAATTATCAACCCTTGAGAAACATTCTCACTCTCTCAACCTCAGTAGGAAGTTGCATGGAAGTGTAACTAGCCAATGCATGAAATTTAACCTTATATTTGGTGACTAACATATCCTCTTGTTGCAAACCCTCAAATTCAGCCCTCTTACACTACCTCTCATTGTGTGGAACAAACCACCTAAGTAAATTGAGTCCTTGAGAGTGAAGATGATCCAATTGACATACTATTAATGTAATATCTCCACCACTACTTGATAGGGCCAATATTATAAAATGATGTATAGTTAACTCTATCAAACTCAACTAATCCAAGATTGTGCAACCTGTCATAAAAAGTGATATAAATTCATATGCTTTCTCACTGAAGATACTAGTATAGGTTAGAGGATTTATCATCCTGACCCCTTCGAACACTTTCCGCTCATCAACGGTCATAATAGGCCTATTATCCAAATGCAGTGCATCAAAACTTCTAACTTGACCTAATCCTTGAATCTATCCCATTTAAAAAACCTAGCAGTAGGTGCGGATACAAGCACTCTATCTTTGATTACGAATGCATGAATCCTCATCAATGTGAGAGAATGAGATAACAAAATTAGAATTTCAACAAAGTCAAGTGTGCACGATAAGGGATTAAAGAATAGAAGCTTCCTAATTGTCCTATAGCCTCTCAAAAATAAGTATGGATATTATCATACTGATCCGTAAAACTTTACTAGACATTGCTCTGGTACTTGTGAGACCAGTGAACCTAGGGCTCTAAAACCAAATTGTCATGATCCAAATTTCATGTCGTGATGGCACCTATGTTCCCAACTAATTAATAGGTCAGCCAACACACTACTTTTATCAATTTAACTAAATGAAAGGTAAAGAACAAGTAGAATATCTCAAATACTAAGTCTTTCATAAGTATGAAGTGTGGAAAGTTAAATACCACCAAACATTTTAGTGTCATACGATGAAACTCTGAAACTAAAATGACAAGTCTACCCCTAAGAAATATCATATCTAAATATTACAACAACATAATAAATAATAAGATATAGGGAGGTATGGGCTGCGGAACAACCAAACAGCTCACCATAACTCCAAGATACTCCAAGCTCAGACTCAAAAAGTTTCACGAGAAATGGTTGTATTCATAATCAGATCTGCACCACAAAAGAGTGCAACATGTGTAGTATGAGTACAAAATTGTGTGTACCCAGTATATCTCATAGACCGACAGTGAAGAAATAGTGATAGGAGTACATATAAGATATAATCCTTTAATTTATACAATTCCACATCATATTATTTAATCAGGCTTCATTTAATAGGAGAAATCATATATCACATAATGTCCAACCACCAATAAAACACATAATCAACAAGAATGAAGGATGTAATGAGATGCAATGCAATGTGACGCCATGAATGATATGCCTTAGATTCAAAGTGATGAGTGGTAGATTTTCACTCATTTAAGGTCCATTTAGCTCAATAATCGATGCCTTCAATGCCTAAATTTGTCCTTTCCTAATAAAATATTGATGATTTACAGATATGAAGGCAATTGGACTAGGCATGACTTCATATAGATCTATTATGTGCCTCTGCATCTAGCATTGGGTAGACCCCATACAATAATTTTCCTACCTCTACCATATCTTTTGTTTTATTTCTTCTGGAACAATCACAAACATTTTTTTTATTATGGATCTACTACTAGAAATTCAATGCATAATCTCAACACTCAATGTGTATTCCTAAATAATATTATTTTTTCAATTATTCAACCATTTCATTTTACCAAGTTCAATGATAGCCATATTAGTCAACATTTATCTCTTTCAATGCAATAACAAGATCTTATTTGTAGCAAGTGGTTTGCTTGAAAGAATGGCCAAAGTGCAACAAAAAGTGCAAACTAAGCACCATAGTTCACCAAATGAGAAGGGCGAACAACCAAAGTAATATGAGAGTGCCCCAAATGAAAGAAGATGGAGTCAATTATTAAGACAAATCAGCGAGGATAGGCAAGAACAATGATCCACTGAATGACATAAGATGAGGTGAGTGGACACTGTCAAAGTTTACAATGTTGACATGAAAATTTAGAACTTAAAAGGCGCTATGAAGTGGAAATTGGTGACTCGTTGAATTGATTTAACTGAGCTTAGTTGGGATCGCCTAATGTGCCCCAAACACCTCTATCCGTAAATGAGAAAAAGGTGAACCTGAGGAAAAAGGAGATTCGTCAAATGTCGTCGATAAAATGAACTAATGTCACCAAAAAGACACGAAACTCACTTTTGGATGAAATTTTGGGAAGGTATAAATAGCCTAGATAAGAGAGAGAAAGTGTAGAAAATTTTGGAGAAAAGTTTCTGAACAATATAGAGAGAGAAACAATTCCCATTGAAGGACAACACTCTTATTCTAGTAGATCTCAATTTTGTAAACTTAATTTTGGAGAATTGAAGTTTAATCCGAAATGGATTTATCCTTAATTGCTTAATTTCACCTTACCCATGGTTATTTTCATGGAAGGTATAATCTATTTACTTTTTGTGATGGGTGGCTAAAATCCTAATATATTGGGGTGTGATTATGGGATTGGGTGTTGATTTATTCTAGTAGGTGCATTGAATTACTTGGTTTCATGACCATCAATCACAGATTTGACTGAGTACCATGTGAATAATTTACGAATTAAGGTGGCCAATATAATTCTACTTTTGATCTTGTGAAGGTGCTTGAAAAAGACCAACATACGTGGGTCATCTGATCAATAGCTGTAATTTAAGATAATTAATTGAAGGACTAATGTATTAGGTTGTTTGACTGGCAATTAGATTAGAATGAAATGTTATTTTAAGCAAGGACACTTTGCGATCAAAAGATGATTAGCGTCATTGAAGATGAGTTAGCTTAGTTGTGTTTTATCTGTTGTATCAAGTAATATGTCAATTTATTAATTGGAATAAACACTTGACCCCCACACCCCTTGAGTTAGTTAATATCTTGAATTATTGAATTCTCTTGTATTGATATCTTGGTCTTTGTTGTTATTAAAGTCGGTGTACTTTTCCACTTAATTGAGTAATTTTTACTTCAATTGTAATTTATTACACGTTAGTTCTCTAAAAAAATTCTTAACTTTAGACCATTACTTGTGGAATTCTACCCCGACTCTTAGTTGGGTGATTTTATTAACGGTGATCGCTCATTCTTTTAATTTGTTTTGAGGAGTGATTTGAGCGTTACCAAAAATGACGTTGTTGCCGGGGAATGGTCGTTAGGAATCTACTTTAAGAAATTATCTATCTATTAATTTGTGTTGTGTTTGAACAATCTTACACTTGGGTTTCTTATAGTTAAGTCTTCACAGGTGTGATGATGAATGCGCACCATGGAAATTATTTTAGTTTCTGTGGACAAGACAATGATGTTAGAAAAGAAGAGGAGGTGGTTCTCGTACCACCAAGGAGGAGGGAGCAATTTGCCTATCACTAGTGCATAAGGGGGTTACTTTCGTCATCACAAAGGCAATGTTACAACTCATCAATGCAGAAGGGTTATTTGGGGGTTTAGAGCATGAAGATGCCATTGAACACCTCTGATGATTTGTATGTTTAAACCTTTCTCAACTAAGGGCATTACTCAAGAGTCAATGCGGCTGAGAGTGCTTGCCTTCTCTTTCAATGGGGAAGCATCTAAATGGTTGATGGAGTTGCCTAAAAAGTTTATTACCTAATGGGAAGAGTTGAGGAAATTAATCTTTGAGAGGTTCTTTCCTCCATCCAAAATTATTAAATTGAGATAAAATATTCAAAATTTTGAAAGGATGAGTAGGGAACCAATGTCCCAAACATGGCTTCCCAGATGAGTTGTTGCTGCAATAGTTTTACCATAGTCTTGATAACTTTAAAAAGGGTCTGATTGATTATCTCGTTCGAAGAGGCATCATTCGAGAGTCATTCACTGAGGCGACGAAGC
Source organism: Solanum commersonii (assembly GCA_029007595.1). Taxonomy (NCBI): domain Eukaryota; kingdom Viridiplantae; phylum Streptophyta; class Magnoliopsida; order Solanales; family Solanaceae; genus Solanum; species Solanum commersonii. The sequence goes on from JAJTWQ010000195.1 coordinate 657,784, forward strand.
TGCTTGATAAGATGACCAAAAATAAAGAAAGCTTGGTACACAAGTGAGGACTATGTGTCACTTCCACATTTGGGAGCACTCACGAAACAACTGGAGAAAAAACAAAGAACCAGTTAAAAGCATTGCTTGGTTGACTACTCAAGTTGAAATAACAGTTGAGCATGTTCACAAGGACAGATTTAACATCGCAAATATGGTATCACGATGTGAATATGGTGAGGAAATGTACATGAGAGGTAGAGGATCAGAGAGTTATTGGCCAAGTCATTTTAAACTTTATGGAAATAAAGGTTGGACGAATGATGTTGATGATAGGTGTCGAAGAAGAGAAGGTGAAGATATCAAATATGGTCTTCATCACGGGCAAATGAATACCCACATGTATGATTTGCTTGCCAAAATTCTAGACAAGATTGAAGATTCAAAGATAGTTCTATAAGAGATGAATAGTAATGTTTCAGCCTTGTCCACCACTGTGGTGTCACATGCATCTTTCATCAAAATATTTTGAAGAAAAGATAGGGAAGTTGACCTCTTTTTGCATATGATTATTCTGATGAATGTGGACCATTTAATGGAAGTGGGGACAAAGAAACTCATTCCATGTTCCAGCCATTATGACTAGAATTGGAAAGGTATTCCAAGAAGTGGTAAGGCAAGACAAAGTGAAGAATCAAAGAGTTATTGCTTATAATGAATCACCCAAGAAAATGAATCAAGAGCAAGAAGAAGTAGAAAACACTCTGAAAAATAATGTGCCAAAATTGGTGGGGAGAATGCATCCACATTACCTCCAATCAAGATCACACCTCCATTGCCTCATAGGTTGAGAAAGAAGAACGACAATGAAAAATTCCAAAAGTTTGTTGAAATAGTGAAAGACTTGAAAGTGAATATCCCATTGGTAGACGCCTTAACGGAAATGTCGGTTTATTCTAAATACATGAAGGAGTGGGTGACAATGAAGAGGGTGATAGATTGTGAAACTATTATTCTACCACAAACATGTAGTGCAGTAACGACAAATAATGATGTCCTAAAAAGAGATGACCCAAGAGCTTTCTCAATCCCATGCACTATTGATAAGTGTACCTTTGCAAAAGCATTATGTAATTTGGGTTCAACCATAAATTTAATGCCATTGATGATATTTGAAAAGCTTGAGCTTGATAGATCAAAACCAATAAACATGAGGCCTCTAATGGTGGATCGTCCGATAAAGAAATCAGTAGAGGTGGTTTATGATGTGCTAGTTAAAGTAGACAAATTTGTGTTACTTGTTGACTTTGTTGTGCTTGATTGTGAGATTGATTTTGAAATGCCAGTTATTCTTGGTAGACAATTCTTGGCTACGGGCAAGGCCTTGGTAAATATGGAAGGAGGTGAGTTAAATATCGGGTCAATGATTAAGTTGTGAGCATCAACATAAACAAGTCATTGAAATACCTGATACGCTCAAATTACACCTCCCTAAAGAAGTATAAGCGATCGTTATCAAATAGAGAACCCAACTTGTAGGTTGGTGTCGATCCCACAAGGAATACGATTTAGACTTACGGTTTAGACTTAACTTTAACTGATCATTATATTCGTTTAGTCAACATATTTCCGAGACAAGTAAGTAAAGATGGGAGAGGGGGGGGGGGTTTGTGTAACAAATAACTAATTGTTGTTTAGAGAGTAACTGAGCAAGATTCGAACTTTAGTTGTTATCAATGAGAGAAAGTAACTAGGGTGTATGTGTTCCCCATAAGCTAATAATGCGGTAATCCTAGTAATAGCAATCCTTTCCTAGTGTATTACATGCAAAGTGGCAAGTTATGTATCTCTAAGTCCTTGGTCCGGCAAATAGAGAATTTCACCCCGCACCTTGGTCCGGCTACGTATGTATAATTTACTAACCCTTACCTTTACCTCATATTAGACATCACATCAATGTATGGCTTAGTTTTCACCCTCGCACCAATTGACATTAGACTATTAGATAGTATCACACTAAATCTATGTTGATAATTCTTTTCTTATTAACTACCTTCTTAGTCTGGTAAGTAGCAACAAGGCGAGTTCTAACGTTTGCAATCGTTAAAAAGACTTCTAAGCAAAATAATTATCAATGCGTGTAACAACACTACTCAAGAATTACTTAGTTACTATTCATACTTTGTTAATCGCTCATGGTTACTACAACCCTAGTTGTAGATTTAGTTACCTATACTACCAAGAACACAATTCATATTGTTAGAAGATGAATTCGTGAACTTACGCAATGAATAGAAGAAACCCATAATCTCCAATTGAAATTCAAAGCAAGAATCTTTATAAACCGAAATTAGGATATCAAATTGCTAATTTTTGCAAGTTAATTCCCAAGAACACCAAGAAATAGAGTTAAAACAATAGTGGCTAACCCCCAAAAACAAGGTTTGCATACCCTATTTATAGACAACATAGTCCTAAACAAACAAGAAACAAAATAAGGAAATAAAGTTTCTGGACGCGGTTTTGATCTACGACACTGACCTATGGACCATGGATTGACTTCCGGTCCGTAGGTCCCTTCCGTGGTTTGGGACTTAGGTATTCTTCCAAAACTCAAAATCTTCAACTCTCAGTAACGATTGACGGATCAATAGGATGGACCGTGACTTGATCCACGGTCTGTGGATCCTCCTCCGTAGCTCTATACTTAAACTTTCAAAATCAGGTGCTAGAACCCCCTTCTCTAAATCTTTTGACGGACCTGCAGGACGGCCCATAGGTCGACCTATGGTCTGTCGTTCGTAACCGTGGTTCCACACTTGGTCAAGAATTCCCTGATTTTCTTTCAAGCCATGCCTGTCCATCTACGCCTACCACCTATGGACAGTGACTGGACCTATGGTTTGTAGGTCACGTCTGTAGATGCCCTTTTCTGTAACATTCTTCAGTTGTGTCTCTCAACTTCCATGTTTGAACTTATTTCCCGCAAACAAGATAAAAACACATTAGTACCACTACAAAAATGGCTCTAGATATACACAACTCTTAAGTGAAATGTATTAAAAATACCGTAAACTCACGGTATATAAATACCCAAGTTACATGCATGTAATGTCTATTCTAGATTAAATCAACGAAGCCATTGCAAGTGTTGGAAGTGCAGCCTATTATAGCAAACCTTTGCTCAAGTGCTACTTAACTATGATCAAGTTGAAATTACCAATTGTGATGAGGTCGTAGCTGCTCTTGTAGACATGGGATCACATAATTCTTTCATGGCTAAACTTGACCTCGATTTATACTTTTCTCACTATCACTTCTCACTGCTACACCGCCGATGTCCTTCCCACTTCTTGGCCATTTCTTAAACTACTAGATATGAAAGGGCCCGTTAACGGGCCCAATATTACAATCTTAACTATATTAGAGGTATTTAATTAGTTTTTTGAAAAGAAAAATTATCATTAATATTTTCTAATAAAAACGAGAGTAAATGATAATAAAATCACACTTTATATTAATAACAATAATATATATATATATATATATATATATATATATATATATATATATTTATCAAATCATAACTTGTAACTTATTTAAATTGTCTTAATTAACAATACAATATAATATGCACCAATGGTTGTTTTAACATAATGCCAAACATAATTAAACAGTTAATTTGATGATATTCTTTTCACATTTAGAGTAGTATAAACATGAAAAATAAAATAAAATTATATGTTATTTTTAAGATAATAAATATTATTTTTAATTATTTATTTTTAATAGATATGCAAAATAAATTAACACAAAGAAATAGATAATCTTTTTATTTCACTTTATTTGAAAATCAACATCTGATTATGAAAATTACAAATATAACTTAAAGTTGTATTTGAAATTTGAAAAACATTCAAAACCTATTATCAAAACCTTGTTAATACTTTAAGGGGTCGTATGGTTACCGTATAAGATGCATCTTTTTTTCATATATAAAAAATTGTATCTGTTTTACTATGTTTGGTAGAAATTTTGTATTAGGTAGAAAAGCCAACATGAGTTACCATGTTTGGTTGATACGTTTCTCAATATTGTATAAAAGTTATTCTTGTATTAATTCTATACGGTGTATGGTTATATTTTTTGTAATCCTACATAATTGATACCTACATAACTTATGAGGGAATCTATGTATAAATTATGCATGATAAAAGGTGGAATAAGTTATGAGGGTATTAGTTATACATGTATTAAAAAAATTACACATTTATCCCTGTTACCTTTTTATATTGAAAACTCTAGAAAAAACTTTACATAACTATTCTATTTTCCTAGCTATTTTTGTTTCTTATTTCTTTTGTATACGAACAATTTTTTATTTGTTTTCAATTGAAATCAAAATATAAATATTTTATTAATATTATGAATCGGAATGTATAATTTTGACAACGCATATACTAATCATATATTATCACCATATAATACTAAATATATTCCACATATTTAATTATTATGTATTGTTTTTTTTATTTGGAATATGAATTTATATATAACTCATATATTTGGTATACTAAAAATGTACAAACAATACATGCAGCATCTGGATAGAAATTTACATTATATAAAATAGGATTTTATAATGTACTTGAAATATATTTATGGTATTTTATTTTTATAAGCTTTAAACATTAAAAAAAATAGAGAGAGAAAAAATAAATAGAATTCTCACTTAAGTATAGAGAAGATCTAATATTTACATAACTAAATCCTCCATAACTAAACCATGCATTACTAAAAACTGCGTAACTCTAACCAATAACCAAACAGCCCCTAACTATATTATCCTTTTAAAAATTTTATCACAAATTATTTATTCTTATAAAAATGACCCCATTTGAATTATATTTCATATTAGTTTATTTTTTTTTAAAAAAAAAAAGCACATTCAAATAATCAAATATTATTTGCAAAATCAATAGCTTGACACAAGTTCAACTTCAAAATATTTAAATAAAGTGACTTTTTTTGTAATAGTGTGTGGTAGTTCTTATATGAGATCTAATCTATGACATTATACAACTATCTATTTTGAGATATTACTTTTTTTAGTGCAATTTGGTTGTATATCTCAGGTAAATTAGTCAAGTAATTTTTCGAAACTGAGGAATATAAACCATATTTAGAAAAACATAATATACAAATATATCTTTTAACTTGGCTTCGTCTGATATCTATGACATTCAACTTAGGGCGTGCACAAGCAAGCACTTAAAATTTTATAAAATTGAAGAAGTAGACACATGCGTCCTACAGGGAATAACACACGTGGGAGCCACATAAAATGTCGCATAGGATGTGAATTATATTGTAACGTAGGACGTCAAGTAGGACACAAGTGTCAACTTGTTCAATTCTATACAAATTTATGTATCTACTTATGGACATCTAAAATTGAAGGACATATTAGATGAAACCAAATTAAATGACATATTTATATTTTTGCCTTTAGAAAAAGTATATTTAAATTCTAAATATTTTTTGCATAAAATTTAACCAAACACGACTTCAACTATAAATTTTTTAAATAAAATAAACAGTATTTTTTCATGATCAAACCACACTAAGAAAGGAAATGATTAAAAGCCCTCAAATTTGAATTTTTGATATGACAAAATCTCATTAAAAATTATACATTGAAAAATAAAAAATAATTTTAAAAAAAAAATGTATTAGCTTGAATGTACATGGTTTTGAAGTAAATCAATAAATGGGGTCCATGTAACTTTGCAATGATTTCTTTTACTCCTCCCAATGTATTAGTACACGTGTGCCCATTAGAATCCACAACTATTGACTTAGTGATTGATATATTTAGAATTACATAAATTTTGATTGGTTTTTCTGGAAATTTTAATACTTTATACATAATGTACACTTAAACTAAGCTTGAAATATTTTTTATTTGACAAAACTACCCTTGGTCGTCCAGGCTTCACATTTCTATATAATAATAATAAAAAATAAAAATAAAATATATATATATATATAGAATAGAAATATGTAAACTTCAGCTACTTCATCATATTCGGAATTTGGATATCTATATTTTAAGGTATTTTTTCCACTCCTCTCATGTCTTTGGATTTCCTCATCTTAATCTTCAAAGATTGAATCTCAGATCGAAAAGTTCTGGACAAATTACTGGTTGTATTCCTTAGGTAAATTCGTATTGTTGTTGTTTGTATCGATTGATGGACAAATTTGGTAAATTATGTTGTACTAATCGTGGATGAAAATTCGAAGTTATCAAATTTGACATGTGGTTTTGCTACCTGGATAAGTGAAAAGTTGTTTGACAGTATGTTATGATAAGGTTTTTGTGGATCGATTTTCTCAAAGTTACTGATCATGGTGCAGGAAATATTGATTTTATGCCATTCATAGAAGCTTTAGGCTGATTCTCATATCGTGTAGGTAAGGTTGCAAGTCAAAGTTTAATTGTACCCTAGGAAATGCAATTGTTAAGTTAAGTGCTATAATGCAATCAACATTTTTCATACGATGTAAATATCAATTCTCTTTTCCTTTTGGAGTTAATCTCTCATATTTTCTAAAATCTTTCATAATATGCAATCCACACAGGTTAGAGTTGTCATGGTGGGAAAGTGCACAGGACTTTCAGATTCGTATCTATAGTTTAGCACTAGCGATGAATGACCGTAAGTGATATTTTTAGTGAGGCTGTGTGCTTTACTACGTTTCCTTGATTATCAGTTCTCTGTTACTAAAGTAGAAGTCATGGACATATGGTTATTATAAGAAAACAATGTGTATGCCATGCTATTAAGTCGTTTTATCTGAAAGCTAACACTTGAGATGTCTGTATGTGCTTTTAATCTTCACTTAAAGACTAAATTGGGATGGTTCATTTACCAAACTCTAAGTTTGGATGTTGCATATACTAATCTCTAAAACATCAGTCCTATTTGCATATAAAAAGTTCACTTTGAGAAAGGTAGGACTTTTGCATCAAATTTGTTACTGGTATTCATGAAATTGGTCCTTCACTTCTAAATGTTTGTTGGGTTAAACATTATTTAACTATGGTGACAGAGGCATAATGCTTTAATATGTATAATATTGCATTATGCAGAGCTTATAGGTTTTAGCAACAATACGAAATATAAAAAAAATGTATCACTGATGGAACATATGTTTATTCTAACTGTGCGCAACATCTATTTGTTACGGGAGAACATCAGGAAGCACACCCTTTTCTTCGTTCTTCCTTTCTGGTTAGTTTGTTTAAACTTTTTTTTACCGTTGAGTAATACTCATCATACTTCTATTAAATAAAGCTAATACATCAATCAATAGGGAAACCTCAAAAACATGGCAGCATAAAGGATGGATGTTAAAACCTCGTAAGCATTTACTTTTCCTATGTTTGGATATCTGAAGATTCCTTTTTGTCTATCATGCCTTCAATATGTGTAAAAGCTAAGGATCTATGATGCTGTAGAACCAATCCTGATATAAGTCCTACCTGCAATGGTTTGAAAGTTGTTTATGACGTGAGCACTGTGAGGTCCTCCACTGTATATCCTGAGAATTGATTAGGAAACGAGTCACTCTAGAAACTAGGGAATTCATACGATGACATGTGTCAGATGGATAATGATGATTTTATGTTTGGTGCATCTGTGAAATGCAGTTCAGATTTGCATTCCCTTGCTAATTATAAGGTGCAGTTTCATTCTGTCAATATAATGTGTTATTGTGAATGAGAAGACTAAATGTACATCTTCATTTGTTCTTGGATGTAGAGTTTTAACCCTATGTCTGAACCTGATAATGATTGGTCATGCAAATTCGAAGAAAATCCCGAGTTAACGAGAAGTCATACAAATCTTGATGTTGGTCAAAAAACTATTAAGCCCACAAATAGCCCCATCATGTCATACAAGGAGGATGCTTTCGCATTTTCAGGTGGGCAATCTGCAGTCAAGGATGACGGTGAATTGATGGAGTCTAAAATTAGAGTATTTCTTGATGAAAGCTAACTATTTGTCAGTGTGTAAAATTTCATGCTGCATCACCAACAATTCTTTATCATGACTTGAAACTTTAATCTTATTCCTCTCTATAGTCATATCTCTATTGGTCATTACACTATCACAATTATCTTGAAGTTTGTGGGAATATTAATGTATCACATGATTACTCTCATCTTTATTCATTCGTGTTTATGCAGGCAATGGATTTGAAGAAGCTGTAATCACCACTATATGAAGAGTTCCTTAATTCCATGAATGTTTCCAGCACACCCCGAGTCCTGCTAGAATTGGGAACAAGGAAAATTTTCCAAGTAATGTAAACTTACCACCAAAAAGCAGGTCCCCAAAACGTTTTCTTAACAAAAGACTTTCTACTGCCACTGAAGGTGCTTGTGCTCCCAGCCCAGTTACTCATTCCAATAGAATATCAAATATTGGTGGCTTAGATGAAGCTATGCAGGAACTTCAATCAACAAGGAACAATGAATTGAAATATCCTATTGGTTCTCAACGTGACACCGTCAATTTAAGGTAGATAATGCATTGTGTTATTCTTCCTTCCTGACTATTTTCAGTTTCATCTCTGTTAGCTTAATTGTTTCAAGAAGCCAAAGTCACAATTGTTTCTATAAAGACAAAAACAAATGATCAATACCTATCTTGTAAGTACATACTCTTATCTTAATGACACTTTAGAGTTATTCGTATCTTAGCTAAAATTTTAAGTTGTTAGAGAAAATATGCTATTAATTACTTGATTATGTCTTCAGTGCACCAATACTAATGTGAACATATTTGCAGATTGTAAAGGATGGTTATTAGTAGAGGAATATGACTGTTGAAATGGTGACCTGGATAGAATTGGAGCCAGAGTACTTGACCACTTTTGTGAAGAACGATAAGCGAATGACGAGTAATTGTGGGGGTGCCATGCAACCCACGAACTTCGATGAAAACTCTCTCTATATATAGGTATATATATATATATACAATATTTATGTAAATATATAACGTGCCACCCAGAGAACTAAACTGGCATGTGGTTCCATGGCATACAATATTTATAATTGTTGTTGACTTAAATTAAATTAGTTAAATATTACTCCTTTGACTTTTTTTTTATATGATTAAACACAAATAGAAGTGTTCTCTTTCTCTTCAACTAAAACCCTTCTTCCTCAGAGTTTCAACTTCTCCAAAGTCTTCATTGCCCCATTTCGAACCTAGGTCCCTTGTTGTCGCTGCCGTCCGCTGCCCATCGCCCGCCTTAGCATTCCGTCAAGTGGCTAAGCCTCATAGGCCTGCTTGTTATTGGGTGCTATTGTTTTCACTTTTTTCCATCAATCTATAACATATTATAGATTGTAAGTTTGTAATTCTATTTTTGTTCGATTTTTTTATTTCTATTTCTTGAGTTCTTTAAAGTTTTAATGAGTGATGATTGATTTCATATTAGACAAGAATTTTGATTTTACTTTGATATTCTAAATATATAATGAATATTGTAAGAACATTATTAGTAAAAAATTATGTGATATGAACCACTTTAATTTGAATTAACTATGACTTACCCTATTAAATTTGAATTAATTTTGAGTTGGATTGAATTTAAATTTTTGTAGGAAAGTGTTCTAGTTTTGTGAATTGAGATGGATGTCACGACCTAGGGGTACCCCCTAGATGCAACACAGCGTACTTGACCCCGAAGGGGTCTCATACAAGCCCTTAGCATATATAAATATAGGAAATAGAAATGATGCAGAATTTTAAAATTTTACAATCAAAGTCTTTTCTTCATAAAATCGGAAAGAATCTAGATATTGTCTCATAATCCATCTACTACAATAGAATGCCAATAGGGTCACAACCCTTTACAATCGAAAAGTCTCAAAAGTAGAATATAAGAAAAGCAACTAGAAGTGAGTGACATCTTGTCCTCGAACCGTGAGGACTCACCACAAGTCTTGGAGATAAGCAATTCAAGCCTTTGTCAAGAAAGGAAGTACACTTCACCTAGCCGGAACCTACACTTATCAAAAGTGTAGAAGAAATAGGGGTTATCACAAATATGTATCAATTATGGAAGCAAGCATAAAAATCCTTGAAATATGATAAAAATGACGTTTTAGTTAAAAAGTATGCATTTGCCAAATTTGAGAATCACCATGCACTTCCAATGTAAAACACAAGTCATAACATATTCATCATAAAAAATCATCATAACATAGTAGAACCATTACCTTAGCAACCCTAAGGTATACTTGTGCAATGTATGGTTCGCATCTCATAATACCAACCATACTAAGTACTCCTTTGAAGTCACCTTAGTCATACATATCATCTTTAGATCTCATCATAGTCAATCCTCATAATTAAGGAAATAGTCATGTACATTACTTGAACATAAGGAAAGTCATTCATAGCAACAATCCATTCAACATACATGCATACATTCATGTCTTACCATAGCATAAAGAACCATCCCATAATCCCTTTCAAAGTCTACTTGTGCAATGTAAAAGTGAAGTCCCATACCCCCACTCCTACTAAGTAAATCTCATAAATAAGTCATAAGTATAGTTCATGTCATATTCATTATCTTTTCATGTAGGGAAAATAACCTTAACCGACATAGACCATGTGAGCTACATGGAATCCGGTGTAACCCCACAATGAAAGAAAGTGTCCTACTTGCCTAAGGTAGAACTACATGTATTAGCTTTTAGGTGGATCCACTAGCTAAAGTCCTATGTGGGCACATAGTTATGGGTTAGGGAGATTGCTTCTAGAAACCCGAGCTATTTTATTGGCGGAGGAGCTTCCATCTCATGAGAATAATTTAGATGACCCGACCTATTGTATTGACAGGAGGGCTTCTACCTCATTTTCTATATCCACTCGGTGCTAAGCATACATCATTAGTCTTTGAATTGCATTTACATGTGTGAAGGAATATCTTGCCCTTAATTCAATACAACTCATAAAATAGCTCATAGATTTATTTAGGTGAGAATGGACTTTCAACCTTAGAATCAACATTAACATGTGAGTAAACCTTTCACATCATGTTCATAGTGTTTCATAAGACACCCTTTCAATCAACACAACAACATTATCCTCATCCTAGACAATTCATACATAGTCATGTGTAAGGGTAAGGGGAGACTGATCTTTCAACATTACCACAATTTACACAATAGTCATACGATCTTCACTTTCTAAGTGAATCATAAGTTCATACACAACTTTCATCAACATGCATAAACCTTCATAATTTCACCCCTCAAGGGTCATGAATCATGTATCACAATCACACCTAGAAATACTACATTAGGCATGAATAAAACAAGATTCAATAACTACAGTACCATAGAAACAATGCATAGTATTCACTTTGCATTAATACACCCATCACAATTCATGACATTGGAGTCATGGGGGAGTTCATGGGTTCATGGGGGATTTTACTATAAAAATCACCATTAAACAACAAATCAACCATAATATAAGACAATTGACCCATTGAAATCGTCTTTAGGAAGAACCCATGGCTAGATTGAAAACACTAGTTTTTGAAGAATCTCCCAATTTGAAATTAAGAGTTGAAGGGCTTCATGGAAGAAAGTTTTCCATGAATCAAGACTCCCATACGTTGATTGGAGATCCTTCACGAAATTGAAGAGAAGAAGCTGCCCCTTGAACCCTAAGCTTGACCTTGTTCTTGATCTTCAATGGAGTCTTAAACAGAGAATTTTTGGAGAGGAGAGTTGGTTATGTTTTGAGTCTTGTGAGTTATGAGGTGTTAAAAGAGTTGGTTAATAGTTAATAACTACTTATGTATGTCTAAATAACTAATATAAACCATCCCTACCCTTTAATAATTAAAATAGAACTTACCTAAATTAATTCACCCTTAGCCGAATTTAAGGTAGTTTCACAGACCCCATCCATGACCCCGTCCCACAGGGCGTGGATGGACCCACAGACCATACTAGACACTCGTGGGTTGGGGCTGGGGCTGATCATCTTGACCAAGGTTTAGGCCTCACTCACGAGACCCCACCCACGGGGCGTGACTGGGTCTACGGGCCATACTGCATGCTCGTGGTATGGTACTGAAACTTGGGACTTTTGGGGGAGGTCTAGCCTCGACTCACGACCCCCACCTACGGGGTGTAAGTCCATCCATAGGGCGTGGGTGCCCATTTCGTTGATAGGGCTATTTTTTACAGCTTTTAAGGCAGTCATTTAGTCCTCCTCAAGGACCCTTGGGGGGATATAGGGAGGGGCATGCCTTGACGTTTAGGGACTAAAACATTAGTACTAACTTAAGGAGGTTATTTTAGGACTGTAATCTTTATGTTTAACTTCATTTAGGCTACTAGACTACATGTTAGGCTCTAGCTTAGTTCATTAGATTTTCGGGGTGTTACATTATCTCCCCTTTGGAAACATTCGTCCTCGAATGATGATCTAGACACCAAACTAAGTTAGAAAATTATAAATGCACTATTCATTTCAAGCATTATTCAAAAGAAGGAAACTTCAACTCCATCTCAAGAGATGGTCAATGCAACACAAGGAAGTAGGAACTACATCTACCAACCCAATATGCACAAAACTCATCATTTCATATAAACATCGGAGGAACTACCTTCTCCAACTCAAAGCAAGCTCAACACAACAATATGGAGCCAATATGCCATTTCAACAAAAGCATAACTAAGCATATTTATCATAAGCATAACTAAGCATGTTCATCAAATCATCTCATGAAGTTGAATATTCAATCATCATACTGAAGTGCAAATCAACATGAGGAACATATAAATCATGAAAACTCAATTTATGCTAAATTATGAATTCTCACAAGAACATGAATATCATAAGGAAGTCATAAAGAACACTCATAGCACATATGACCTCCAAAACACCAAACTCAAGAAAAATACTTACCTCAAGTTTGAATAGGAGTAGAAGGAAAAAGATGAGGGTAGCGGGACTTCATATCGGCCTCGGCATCCCATGTAGCACCCTCAACTAAGTGGTTCCTCCATAATACCTTAACAGAAGCTACCTTTTTGTTTCTCAACCTCTTAACTTGTCGGTATAGAATCTCTATCGAAATCTCTTCATAGGAAAGGCTCTCATCAACTCCCAAATCCTCTAAAGGAATGATGGTTACCGGATCACCAATGCACTTCTTGAGCATAGAAACATGAATTACCGGGTGAACCAGAGCCAATTCATTTGGCAAGTCTAATTCATATATAACTTTCCCAATACGTTTCAACACTTGATAGGGACCCACAAATCGGGGACTAAGTTTCCCCTTTTTTCCAAACCTCATCACACCTTTCATGGGTGAGATTTTCAAATAGACCCAATCACCAACCTCAAATTCTAGATCCCCTCTTCTATTGTTGACATAAGACTTTTGCTGACTTTGGGCCGTCCTCAACCGCTCTCTTATGAGTCAGACCTTTTCAATGGCCTCATAAACTAGTTCGGGACCGATTAGAGCAATTTCACCCACTTCAAACCACCCAACTGGAGATCTACACCTCCTACCGTATAGAGCTTCAAACGGAGCCATGGTAATACTTCAGTGGTAACTATTGTTGTAGGCAAACTCAATCAATAGTAGAAGGTCATCCCAATTACCTTGAAAATCTATGACATACACCCTCAACATGTCCTCTAAGGTTTGAATGGTTCGTTTCGCTTGACCATCCGTTTGAGGGTGAAAGGTGGTGCTAAGCTTGACCTTAGTACCAAGCCCTTTTTGAAATGCCTTCCAAAAATGTGAAGTAAATTGAGTACCTTGATCTGATATAATAGATAGAGGAACCCCATGCAACTTCACTATCTCCTTGATGTACAATTTGGCATAGTCTTTTGCTGAAAATGAATACTTTATGGGAATAAAGTGGGCGGACTTTGTCATTCTATCAACAATGACCCAAATAGAATCATGTTGCCTTCGAGTACGCGGCAACCCCACAAAAAAATCCATATTTACATCCTCCCACTTCCAAGTGGGAATATCTATATCTTGGGACAAGCCTTCCGGTCTTTGGTGTTCGGCCTTAAGTTGTTGACAATTCGGACACTTGGCTACAAAACCCGCTATATCCTTCTTCATGCCATTCAACCAATAGACTTCCCGTAGGTCATGGTACATCTTGGTGGTTCCCGAATGAATACAATACCACGAACCATGAGCCTCTTCTAAAATTTACTCTCTTATGCCATCAACATTTGAAACACATAATCTACCTTGGTACCTAAGCACCCTATCTCCTCCTTGGGAGAAAACCTCAATGGACTTGTTGAGTACCGATTCTTTCAACTCCATTAATATGGGATCAAGGCCTTGTTTAGACTTCACATCAACCACAAAGGAGAATTCGGAACCATGATGGACCATGACACCACCCTTGGTGGAATCCCCTAGTAGGACACCTAATCGGGCCAACCTATTTACATCACGAACTAACTCGTTCTTCTTATCTTCTACATGGGCCACACTACCCATGAACAATCGACTTAGGGCATCCACAACTACATTGGCTTTTCCGGGGTGGTAAAGGACACTCAAGTCATAATTCTTTAAAAGCTCTAACCACCTTCTTTGTTGGAGATTCAAGTCTTTTTCGCTAAACACATATTAACGACTTTTATGATCGGTGAAAACATCCACATGTACCCCATATAGGCAATGTCTCCATATTTTCAAAGCAAACACTACCGCCGCTAGTTCAAGATCATGGGTCGGATAATTCTTTTCATAGATCTTTAGTTGCCTTGAAGCATAGGCAATCACTTTACCATGTTGCATAAGGACACATCCCAAACCCACTCGAGAGGTGTCACAATACACCACAAACCCATCGGTAAGGTCAACATTGGAGCGGAAGTAAGCCTATCTTTCAACTCTTGGAAGCTTTTCTCACAAGCCTCCAACCACTTAAACTTAGCTTTCTTTTGAGTCAAAGATGTCAATGGAGAAGCAATGGAGAAGAATCCCTCAACAAACCTCCTATAGTAATCGGCCAAACCCAAAAAACTTCTAATATCGATAGGAGTTAGAGGTATAGGTCAACCTTTGACCGCATCCATCTTTTTAGGATATACCTCAATACCCTTACTCGACATAATATGACCAAGGAAGGCAACCGACCTTAGCCAAAAATCACATTTACTAAACTTTGCATACAATTGGTGGTCTTTAAGGACTTGCAATACAATCCTCAAATGGTTCATGTGCTCATTTTCACTCTTTCAGTAGATCAAAATGTCATCAACAAACACTATCACAAACATATCAAGATAGTGCCTAAAAACTCTATTTATTAGGTCCATGAATGCCGCCAAGGCATTGGTCAACCCAAATGACATCACCACAAATTCATAGTGACTGTACTGGGTCCTAAAGGTCGTCTTGGGAATGTCAACCCCTCTAACCTTTAGTTGATGGTAACCCAAACGAAGATCTAATTTGGAGAAATAGTTATCCCCTTGGAGTTGATCAAACAAGTCGTCGATCCTTGGAAGGGGATACTTATTCTTTATGGTCACTTTGTTTAGTTGGCGATAATCAATACACATTCTAAGGGACCCATCTTTCTTCTTAACAAATAATACCGGAGCACCCCATAGAGAGATACTCGGTTGAATGAAGCCTTTGTCTAACAAATCTTTTAGTTGTTCCTTCAATTCCTTCAACTTGGCCGGAGCCATTCTATAAGCAGGAATGGATATGGGTTGCGTATCCGGCAAGAGATCAATGCCAAAGTCTATTTCCTGTTCGGGAGGAATATCGGGAATGTCATCAAGAAAAACTTTCAGAAACTCACTCACCACGGGGACCGACTCTAAAGAACGAGTTTCGGACTCAACATCCATAACCCTAACAATATGGTAGATGCACCCTTGGAGATCATTTTCCTAGCTTTGAGACAAGAAACAAATTGACCTCTAGGGATTGAATTTCCCCCCTTCCACTCTTAAGTAGACTCATTTGGAAATTGGAACTTTACTACCCGAGTCCTACAATCAATTGAGGCATAACATGCATGCAACCAATCCATACCCAAAATTACATCAAAATCTAACATGTTTAACTCCACTAGGTCCACCAAGGTAACTTTATGGGACAAAGAAATAGGACAACTCTAATAGAATCTTTTTGCCACTATCGAGTCACCAACCAGGGTAGACACCGAAAAAGGTTCTTCTAACACATCGGGGAGTATTTCAAATTTCATAGCCACAACATGTGTAATAGAAGACAAAGTGGCACCGGGGTCTAACAATGCATACACATCAATAGAAAAGACTTGCAACATACCCGTCATAATATTTGGAGAACTCTCTCGGGCACCTCGGGATTGAAGAGCATAGAAGCGGTTCTTCTTGGGAGTATCAAAGTTTGAACCACTAGAAAGAGTTTGATTATCATCTCTCCCTTTGGTTGTACGGGTTGGGCAATCTTTCAATTGATGGCCACTCTTTCCACAACCATAGCACACACCCATGCTGGCAAGACATTTACCATCATGCTTCTTACTGCACTTGGCAGAAGTAGGCCTTACCATAGAAGATCAACCATTATTGCCTCCTTGAGGCTTAGGGTTAGACACCCTATATTTGTTGACCCTTTGAGCATTAGAGGATCCTTGGTTGGAAAACCTCTTCTTGAACCTTGGTCCACATTAACCCTTGAACTTACCCTTAGAAGAATTCCCATCATCGATCCTTATTCTCTTTACCTCTCCATTCTTCTTCCTAAGCGTTGGATCCTCAACTTGTTGAGCATACACCATTGGATGTGAAATGTCCATATTATCATGGAGCATTGCTGCATGACATTCTTTCTCAATCGAGTCAGACACACCTGTCACAAATCGGCTCATCTCATCTTTAGGATTAGACACCAAAGATGGGGCATACTTGGACAACTTAGTGAATTTCAAAGAATATTCTTAGACACTCATACCTCCTTGATGAAGGTTGATAAATTCCTCCACCTTTTCTTCCCACTTTTCCCATGGAAAGAACCTATCAAGGAATGCTTTCTTGAACACTTCCCAATTTATGGGACCCACTCTTATAGCCCTATTATCCTTCTATTGAGTATACCATACTTGGGTCACATCCTTCAATTGATAAGTGACTAGTTCGACTTTCTCAATAGAAGTCACCCCCATAGCATCAACTATCTTATAGACCTATTCCACAAACTCTTGAGGATCTTCATTCACTTTGGAACCAAAGAACATAGTAGGGCTCTTTCTTGTGAAGTCTCTCAACCTTGAAGCCATGGTGCTCACATTAGGGTTTACATAGGGCCCAACTTCCCTATTAGCTTGCGTCGTCATGGCTTGGGCTTGAGTTGTCATGGCTTGTGCTTGGACCGTCATGACTTGAGTCAATATTTGGAGAGCCGCCCTTATTTCCACATTGGTCATAGCCCTCTCATCATTAGGAACTTGAGGGTCTTGAGGGGCTTGGGGAGGAACTCCCTCATTCACATTCTTCTTTTCCATTCACCTTGCATTCACCCTTCTTGTATTCATAGCCTATAAACACAAGAAAAGGGTTAGGAAAAGAACTTCATAGGGTTAGGACTCCAAAGCACGACTAAAGAGTAATGAATGAAATGAACTTTCCTAAGCATCTTATAGCCTCTCATTCATAAGTGTGGTACGTTTCACACTCATAAAAAAGACTTTATTAGACGTGGTTTATGAGACATCAACCTAAAAGTCATCCCAAAACCTTATGCTCTGATACTAAGTTTGTCATGACCCAGGGGTACCCCCTAGATGCAACACGACGTATTTGACCCCGAAGGGGTCTCATACAAGCCCTTAGCATACATAAACATAGGGAATAGAAATGATGCGGCATTTTAAAATTTTACAATCAAAGTCTTTTCTTCATATAATTGGAAAGAATTTAGACATTGTCTTATAATCCATCTACTACAATAGAATGTCAATAGGGTCACAACCCTTTTCAATCAAAAAGTCTCAAAAGTAGAATATAAGAAAAGCAACTATAAGTGAATGACATCTTGTCCTCGAACCATGAGGACTCACCACAAGTCTTGGAGATAAGCAATCCAAGCCTTTGTCAAGAAAGGAAGTACACTTAACCTAGCCAGAACCTACACTTATAAAAAATGTAGAAGATATAGGGGTTAGCAAAAATATGTACTAAGTATGGAAGCATGCATAAAAATCCTTGAAATATGATAAAAGGGACATTTTAGTTGAAAATTATGCATTTGCCAAGTTTGAGAATCACCATGCACTTTCAATGTAAAACACAAGTCATAACATATTCATCATCATAACATAGTAGAACCATTACCTTAGCAACCCTAAGGTATAGTTGTGCAATGAATGGTTGGCATCCCATAATACCAACCATACTAAGTACTCCTTTGAAGCTACCTTAGTCATACATATCATCTTTAGACCTCATCATAGTCAATCATCATAATTAAGGAAATACTCATGTACTTTAATTGAACATAAGGAAAGTCATTCATAGTAACAATCCATTCAACATAAATGCATACATTTATGTCTGACCATAGCATAAAGAACCATCCCACAATCCCTTTCAAAGTCTACTTGTCCAATGTAAAAGTGAAGTCCCATACCCCCACTCCTACTAAGTAAAGCTCATAAATAAGTCATAAGTATAGTTCATGTTATATTCATTATCTTGTCATGTAGGGAAAATAGCCTTAACTAATATAGATCACGCGAGCTACATGGAATCCGGTGTTGTGTAGCCCCACACCGAAAGAAGGTGTCCTACTTGCCTAAGGTAGAACTATATGTATTAGCTTTTAGGTGGATCCACTAGCTAAAGACCTATGTGGGCACATAGTTATGGGATCGGGAGATTGTTTCTAGAAATCCGATCTATTGTATTTGTAGAGAAACTTATATCTCATGAGAATAATTTAGATGACCCGACCTATTGTATTGACGGGAGGGCCTCTACCTCATTTTCCTTATCCACTCACTGCTAAGCATTATTTTCCAAATTATACATCTTTAGTCTTTGAATTGCATTTACATATGTAAAGGAATAACTTGCCTTTCATTCAATACAACTCATAAAATAGCTCATAGATTCATTTAGGTGAGAATGGACTTTCAACCTTAGAATCAACATTAACATGTGAGTAAACCTTTCACATCATGTTCATAGTGTTTCATGAGAATAGCCTTTCAATCAACACAATAACATTATCATATTCCTAGACAATTCATACATAGTCATGTGTAAGGGTAAGGGGATATTGATGTTTCAATAATGCCATAATTTACACAATAGTCATAGGATCTTCACTTTCTAAGTGAATCATAAGCTCATACACAACTTTCATCAACATGCACAAACCTTCATAATTTCACCCCTCAAGGGTCATGAATCATGTATCACAATCACACATAGAAATACTACATAAGGCATGAATAAAACAAGATTCAATAACTACAGTACCATAGAAATAATTCATAGTATTCACCTTGCATCAATACACCCATCACAATTCATGAAATTGGGGTCATGGGGGAGTTCATGGGTTCTTGGGGGATTTTACTATAAAAATCACCATTAAACAACAAATCAACCATAATATAAGACAATTGATCCATTGAAATCATCTTTAGGAAGAACCCATGACTCGATTGAAAACCCTAGTTTTTTAAGATTCTACCAATTGGAAATTAAGAGTTGAAGGGCTTCATGGAAAAAAGCTGTCCATGAATCAAGACTCCCATACCTTGATTGGAGATCCTTCATGAAATTGAAGAGAAGAAGTTGCCCCTTGAACCCTAAGCTTGACCTTGTTTTTGTTCGTCAATGAAGTCTTAGAGAATTTTTGGAGAGGAGAGTTGGTTATGTTTTGAGTCTTGTGAGTTATGAGGTGTTAAAAGATTTGGTTAATAGTTAATAACTACTCATATATGTCTAAATAAATAATATAAACCATCCCCACCACGCTTTAATAACTAAAATAGAACTTACCTAAATTAATTCATCCTTAGCTAAATTTAAGGCAGCTTCACAGACCCCATCCACGACCCCCACCCACAAGACATGGATGGACCCACAGACCATATTGGTCATTCGTGGGTTGGGGCTGGGGCTGGGGCTGGTCATCTTGGCCAAGGTTCAGGCATCATTTATGAGACCTCACCCATGAGGCGTGAGTGGGTCTATAGGCCATACTGCATGCTCGTGGTATGGTACTTAAACTTGGGACTTTTGGGGGAGGTCAAGCCTCGTCTCACACCCCCACTTACGGGGCGTGAGTCCACCCATGGGGCATGTGTGCCCATTTCGTCAATAGGGTTGTTTGTTACAGCTTTTAGGGCAGTCCATTGGTCCTCCTCAAGGAACCTTAGGGGGGCCATGCCTTGACGTTTAGGGTCTAAAACATTAATCCTAACTTAGGGAGGTTATTTTAGGACTCTAATCTTTACGTTTAACTCCATTTAGGCTACTAGACTACATTTTAGGCTCTAGCTTAATTCATTAGATTTCTGGGGTGTTACAATGGATAAGTTTCTTGTGAAATTTAATCATTTTCAAGCAAGTTCTAGTATGAATGTCAATCATTCTAATCTTATAGATGACCTTAATTTGGATTCACTTGAAGCCGATCTAGGAAAAAGAGTACCAATTTCTCACTATAACCCTTGAATAAAGGATGAAGTGAGGAAACATTATATTCAAAAAGGACCTTGTCAACCTCACATGGATTCATATCCTCCAAGTGACATTGGAAGAAGAATGTGCCAATTTTGTAAAAGTTTGTTTGAAGGTCCATATTTTAAATGGTTGGAGTATAACGTGGAGAAAGATTTTGCCTGTTGTCTATGTTGTTATTCATTCAAAGATGATTTTTTTTCCATGGAAGTACGACTGAGTTTTACACAAAAACTGGTTTTAGGAGTTGGAATAGGGCACTTGAAAGGTTCCGTAAACATGTTGGTGATGTTACTAGTATTCAGGTCAAATGTTTCAACAAGATGCTATATTTGTCAAATCAACATCAATCAATTCAAGTTGTCCTTGACAAGCATTCTCAAAAGTTTAAAATGATTATCAAATGCGTTTGGAAGCCTCAATCGATGTGTCAAGACTTTTTTTTGCAATATGGATTACCTTTTCGAGGTCATGATGAAAGTGAATCTTCAACTAATCAAGGCTTCTTTCTAGGATTTTTGCGATGGCATGGGGACAAACATTTGGATGTGGGAAAAGTGATATTAGAAAATGCCCCATAAATTGATACTTTGACTTGTCCTATGATTCAAAAAGATATTGTCAATGCTTGTGCAAAAGAAACATTGAAAGTAATAATTGGGGACTTGAATGGAGATTACTTTGGTATATTAGTTGATGAGTTAAAAGACATCTATCACAAAGAACAAATGGCTCTTGTTTTGCGTTTTGTTAATAAGAATGGTGAAGTAGTTGAATGATTTATTGATCTTATCCATGTTAGTGATACATCGACATGTTCATTGAAGAAAACGGTTTATTCTTTGCTTTCCATTCACTCACTAAGTCCATCCAAAATATTTGGACAAGGTTATAATGGGGCTAGTAATATGAAAGGAGATATAAATGGGCTCAAAACATTGATTATGAAAGATAGTCCATTGGCATATTACATTCATTGTTTTGCTCATCAATTGCAAATAACACTTATGGCTATTGCTAAAAAATATTTGGATGTTGAAGCCTTGTTTGATCATGTTAGTAATGTGTTGAATGTTGTTGGAGGATCTTTCAAGCATAGAGACTTACTTCGTGATCACCAAGTCAAAAAGTTAGAGCAATTATTTGAATGCGGTGAAGTTCATAAAGGCCAACGATTACATCAAGAACATGGGCTTCAAAGACCAGGTGATACTTGTTGGGGATCACATTTCAAAGCTTTAGATAAATTTATTATTATTTTCTCATCTATTGTTCATGTTTTTGAAGTGATTAAATTTGAAGGGTCCACATCAAGTGACAGAAATCAATCGGAGTATCTTTTGACAAAGATTAAAACATTTAAATTTATTTTTGTGCTTCACTTGATGTTGAAAGTGTTGGCAATGTCAAATGAGTTGAGTAAGATTTTACAAGAAAAAAAGATGAACATAATGTTAATGTCGTGGAGTTTCTTAATATTACAAAGAAAATATTGCAAGATATGAGGGAAAATGGATGGGAATCTTTGTTGGATGATGTTTCCTCATTTTGTGATTTGCATGATATCTTGATTCCCAAATTGGATGAGTTTTATTTTCCCAGAAAGTCAAAATGTAAGTCTTCGGGTGCTAGTTATGTGCACCACTTACGTGTTGAAGTCTTTTTTGTTGTCATTGATGTGCAACTTCAAGAGCTTCATGACTGTTTTAATGTAATGAGTAGTGATTTGCTTTTTGGGATGTGTAGCTTGAATCCGGTCAATTCTTTTTCTAATTTTGACAAAGGTAAAATCATGACTTTAGCAAAGTATTATCCAAGTGAGTTTGATGATGGAAAAATCTGAGAGTTGAGCTACCAACTCAATACTTTCATTATTCAGATGTGAAGAGGTAATCCTAAGTTTTCCAACTTGTAAGGAATTCGTGATTTGGCGAAGGCATTGGTTGAGGCAAATCTTGCAGAGACTTATTCTCTTGTTTATTTACTTGTAAAGTTGACTTTGATTTTACCTGTTGCTACGGCAACTGTGGAGAGAGCATTTTCATCAATTAAGCACATAAAAAATGAAGTGCGTAATAACATTGGTAATCAATATTTAAATGATTGTCTAGTGTGTTACATAGAGCGTGTTGTATTTACAAATGTTAGTAATGATGTCATTATCTATCGTTTTCAGAATATGAAAACTCGTCGAGGATAATTATAAATGAATGATGAATATTTATAATATTAGTAGTATTATTGAAAGTTTTAAATTTGTTAACTTCATGCTTTTAGTGTGGAGTGTGTATTTGTAATATATGTAATACATAAATTTTCATCTTATTATTCACATTTTATTGATTGATTTGTCATATATATCAAAAAGACAAATAATTTAATCAAATATAAAGTTAATTTAATTGATGAGTCTATTTGGGACCCAGAGACTATAAATTCTGGATCCACCTCTGCCACCATATGTCAAATTGATCTCCAGTTGTTATTAGATGCAAGAAAAAGATGCATTATGTCCATAAATTTGGACTTTGGCTGATGAAGGAGTATGAACTCACTATTGTTTTTCTTAGTAGGTTCGATGAGGATCGCAGAGATTCCGTTCTGTGTGCCATCAAGAGGGATTACATTAACGATTCTTCTTCTGAGACTTCCATAACCAGCTGATTAGGATGTATGAACAACTATTTTTTAGCAAGTTGTCTTTTAATCTGTAACTTGTTGGATTCTATTACTTTTTATACTGTAACTTTTTTTATTGCTGGCAGCAGTATCATTACGTGTAAATTTATGGTTGTTTGAACTATTATTGGCTTAATTAGCTTCAAGCTTAGTTAGCTTTAGAGCACCGTTCACTGATGACAAAAATATAGGAAAATAATTATATTTTCACAAATTGTGGGGGTTTCGAAAACAGCTATTTTGTATACTATTTAGAGGTTGTGATCCCTAGAACTTAAATGGTAGTTTTCTAACAATCAATTGCGGGGGTTCAAATCGATGCAAAATAACCCCCGCTGCTTGTTACAGGGGTTAATGAAAAACCCTACAACTTAATTATGGCAGACCTAACTCTGGGGGTTGCTGAAACCTCTGTTACAACACACTGCGGGGGTTCCTAACCCCCATAGTATGTAAAATAAACCCCTGCTATTTAGGCTTTTTTTGTAGTGTCAAAATACGTGTCACGAATCCTCAAGATTTTGCCTTTCCTTTTCGTAAAGTTTTAGAATGTTCCCAATCTATCAATTATGCATAATTTGTAAGTAAATGATTTCAGATACGCCCATATTAATATATATGTCTAGCCTAGACCAAAAAACTCATCTAAATCTCTAATCAAGATCCCAATCTTGATACCCATTAATATGCTAGTCTCATATTTACGAAAATTTAAGCCTAGGGTTAAGTTTTAATTCCTCCAAACAACATAATTCTAATGATATTCATATAATACAATACACCTAATATTTAATTAGGTATAGTAACATACCAAAACTCTGATCGAAATATAATACCATGGGAGAACGGTGAAACAGTGAAGCCATATTGCGAACCATTCACGAGAACGACAACCTTAGAACTTCAATTCCTTACACCCTATAATCAATTCCAAGGATAATTTCCCAATCATGGCTCCAAATCATTAGTTAGTTAATGGAAAATTAAGACCACTCTCCCTCAAAATTAAAATAAAATAATAGAAATACTACCTTAACTGCCAACTTTGCTAACTTTTAATTTCTTAATCAATTAAATTAATATAATACTACTATTTTTATAAACTCAGCAATTAATGTCTTTAACAAGTGTGAAAATTTGAAATAAAATCTTACATGGAATTTGATCAATTGGTGGCTACATGTTCTCGCACGGGTGAGTTTATTCTCTCCGTTTCTTTCTTTTCCTTTTCTTAAATAAAATAATTAGGTATTAAAAGTGGAAAATCCCACTAACTTAATTTATTATATGTGCCAAGTGGTAAAAATAATGCATATATATTGCATACATAATTCACTTTTAATATACATTGCACATTTAATATAGTATTGCTATATATTGCTACAAATGGTAATAATATAAGTATCCCTAAAATTAATAATTATTTATTAAAAGGTACCCATCCAAGTAATTTTCCTTAAATAAATTAAAAACTTGGCCCATTAAATATCAACTATATTAATTATTTAATAAATATCCGTTAACGAAATAATAGTAGTTACATAATAGTTCAAAATTTCCATTTAAAATTTTATGGGAAGAGTCAATATAGTCCTAGTACTCAAAACAACCTAACGAATCATTAATATATGTATATATATAAATATATATATATATATATATAAATATATATATATATATATATATATATATATACATCTACACCCTGGACGTTGCCGGCACTTGAGAACCATTGCTGGTTCCCAAGTGAATCCTCATCCTGGCTGACTTCAAGCGGAAGACTAACTCAAGCATACAAAGCTTAAAACAGAATAAAATTATAAAACTTAAATACAAAGCTTTAATTCAAATGAAAAACTCTGAATAAAATAATATATTCAACTCGCCATAAAATAGGCAACTTAAGTCTTTAAAATATTTAACAAATTAAATGAACAGACTTCTGAAATTCTATTGTCTATCTATGAAGCCTCTAACTGACAAAGATGGAAGTCGGGACAAGACCCACGACATTCTGACAAAACTAAAAAGTAAATGAAATCCTCTGAAAGCAAGGAGGCTCGTCATAGCTAACTCAAACTCCATGTGGTATCAATGAAGCTCCTATTGATGACCCTGAATAACTGTATTTGCATCATGAAACGATACAGGACAAATGGCTCAGTACGTGGAATGTACGAGCATGTAAAGGGAATTCTAAAGCATAAACATAGGCCTGAACTTGATAAAAAGGAAACATACTTACCTCTTTTCAACTTATTCAACTCAACTCAACTCAAGAATAAGATACTCAACTCAAAGGTACTCAACTCAAGATACTAAACTCAAGATACTCAGGATAAAACAACAATAAAAGATGCAATATATGGAAAACATTTAAAACAGTAGATAATAACTCTATTGTATTGAAGAATACAATAATAACTCATTTTTTTAAATATAAAAATACAATATAACTCTGTGTATATAAGTATACAAAATATCTCTATAAGAGTTTCTCTAACCGATAACCATCACTATGAGCTATGTGATGATATAATGTCTCGCCTACACTGCCAGAACTGTCATATACCTTGCCGGGGTATAGAATCTACTACTAAGTGGATCCACTAGTCTATGCTAAAAAGTACTAAGGAATCATCTAAAAAGTATGACCCTTTCTACCCACGTTGGCTACATGGTTTATGGGGACTGTGAGTTGTCTGAACTCTCCCCCATATTGGTGCTCAATACTACTCCCAAAATATAACTAGCTCATATGTTTAAAAACATAACTCTTTCTGTGTTTTGAGATTATTACTAAAAAAATCTTTCTCTTAAAAAAGATTGTGCTCAAAACTGTTTTGGAAATCTCAGTTTCCTCTCATCTTAAATGTAAAAACATTTACTCTTGGGAATAATTAGTTCCCATATATCATTTTAAAGAAAATGAACTCAACTCTACTCTTCCTCAACTCATTCAAGTCTTTAAAACAAGTTTTAAAACAATTTGTAAAAAGACTTCATAAAATAAGGTTCATGCCGAATTATGGACGTGAACGACTCAATTCAAGGTTTTCAATAACCATACATAGAAATCAATACTCAAGACTTAGAACTTGAAGGTACTACTCCTCTAAAAAATACTCAACTTATGGAGTTCATGCGGAATTTATGGGCATGAGCAACTTGACTCAAGGGTCTACATAAAAATATGGAACTCGTGTATACGACTATTCTCATTCTCATACTTACTTCCTCAAAACTTCGCTCAAATCGACAGTTGATCTCAAAGGATTCACAATTGAACTCAAAGACTTTCTTGAACTCTACTCTTAACTCTTTCTTGAATTTGAATTATGAATTCAAGAGTTATGATGATATGAAGGATCTCAATAACAATATAGAAATTCGATAATTAGGAATAAAACTTTTAAAAGAAACACAAACTCAAGAACTCATAATCAACTTGTCTCAAGAATACTCAAATCTAGGAAACGTATACTAGGTTACTCTTTTACTGATTTGAAAGTAGATGTAGAGCATGAGGATGAACCAGTCCAACATTATGATAGCCTTACATACCTGGAAGAACAAGGTTCTTGAAGAATCTTGAAGAAAAACTTGATTAGAAGCCTTGACACCCTAGCTTGAAGGTAAACGATCAAGAAAACCTTTCTTGAGATTCTTGAATTAGTTTCTTGAAATCTATATGGCAAAGATTTATGATTTTCATTAGTGATTCATAATTGTATGGAGGAATTTGAGTTGAAAAAAATGGAATTCTTGGAGAAAGACTTATCTTGAAGAACAATCTTGAAAAAGATTGAAAGAATCTTGAATGGAGTCTTCTACTTTGCTTTTTCCTTAGGGTTTTGCCCTAGGGTTTGAGAGAGAACAAAATGATGGAATAAAAGATGAAATCTAATTGTTTTGAGCCTTTTATGAGTCAAGAAATCCGCTTAGGGTTTTCTTGGAGGTAAAAAAACAAAAACAACCCTTTTAATGTTTTCCCTTCGGTTAATTCGTAACAACACTGTATACGTTACTAAAATAATCATAACATTTTACTCAGAAATTGGATTGACACAAAATTGGTGGCGTTGGAAAGTAGATTCAAATGCCTTTAATTGGATAAGTTATGGCTCACGTAACTCTTTATATTCTAAGAGATATGGTCATTTGAAGTTGACCTAAGTAGAATCTTACATCAAAACTTAATCGATAAGAAAACTTCAAGAACACTTATCAAGAACTTAAATCCTTAAATTTCAAGAACAAAATTACGCTGAATAAATCATGATTGGCATGTGGGTGAACGAACCCAACACTAATAAAGCGTACATACCTCAAAGAACTAGATTCTTGGAGAAATCTTGAATTTCTTGAACGAACGCTTGAAACTTTGAACTTTTTCTCCTCTTGAATTTTCTCTCTTAAATCCTAAAGGCTTTTGGGGATGAATGAAACTGATTTTAATCAGTTTGACCCTTAATTGGGTGAAATTCGCGTTTAGAATAAGTGGAGGTAAGGAAAAGACTAAAATACCCCTCCTATTTTTGGATAACTTTCCTTAAATGGACAACCTGACTTAAAAAAGGGTATATCTCACTTATCCCACCTCGAAACTTAGCAACCTCGGCGGCATTGGAAAGATAATTCAAATAGCTTTCATTAGATATCTTTTAGCCCACCTAACTCATCATGTACATAGATTTATGGTCATTTGAAGTTGACCTAAACTCATAACTTAAACATAACTTGCAAAATTTCAGATTTTGCTATTTCCAATTTAGTTCTTTTTGGAACTCAAGGTGCTACATCTTGTGACCTTAACACTTAAGAAATTTTAATTTCCTCGGTAAAATCCTACTCACAATGAAGAATAGTTAGAGTCTCAGTTCGAAAATTTTTCTAGGGTGTTACAATTATATATATATATATATATATATATATATATATATATATATATATATATATGTTGGTACCTACTTTAACACTTACATAAGAGAACCCTTACGTCCCAACTTCAAATTGAGAATGCGGAATTTAACAAAACAAAATGTGATGCCTTAATATAACAAGAATTAATCCAAAATTTTGTTTCAATAAAAAACTTTTACAAACTGTCTGAAAATCCTCCCTAGAAACTAGTCTAAACAGGTACAAAAGCTTCTAAGAAAATAATAAGTATTAAAATAATACACAACTTCTACAATAAGGAAAGAGGAATCAAAGATAATCTTCTTCACCTATGAAATATCACTGATCCAGCAACCAAATGATGTCAAGTGGAATAGCAAGAATAGTATTAGTGCAAACAATACATACCGTAGGCATCATCGGCAATCCAAATCCACCACATAATATCATGTCGACAACGAGAAGAAGAAATACAACTTGAAACTACACAATTCCGATCCTTTAACCACAGACCTTAGTACCATTAGTACTACCTTGAAACTCAAACAATCTACATCAAGTTCACTACCCCATTCCAATTCAAACTTCATCACTAGAAGCCAATCCACCCATCATATCCTATCATAATCTGACCTCCTATCACACCAAGGCTTCCAAAGCCTACCCGTCTTACCAAGAACTAGAGTTACCTTACTGATTCCAATTTTGGACTCAGATTTACGCACTATCCTAATTAGCCAATCCACCACTCTCACTTAAGACCCCAAGCCAATAACCATGAACCTTGGTTAATTTAGTAAACCAACTGCAAGACGCTTAATAAAACACCTTGACTCAATCCCCCCTATTTGATATTTCCCAGACCACCCAATATAACAATACAAAGCAAGCTAGTGAATAAGCAAAACTCCCAGTCAACATCGTGACTTTATCATGCTCTAGTTATACGAAATATGAACAGGTAACTACAACTTAGTAAAATAGATAACATACAATTATAACCATAATTATACACATAACCCGAACTTCCAGTCCTCACTCAGACTTAATATCCACAAATAACATCATAAACGAGATTGCAACAAGCCATATATGATTTATCATACCTTTCAAGTGACCCGAACCACAAAGGATCCCTAAGACATCGTCAACAATGTTTAGCAGGCAATCCTAGTCTACACAAGAACCATCTCCACATTCTAACAGAATGTTGGCCACTTTTGGATCAACATGTAACAATTACCTTACGAAGAATTAAACATGGTTCACTCATGGAATCCACACATAAAACAGTCAATGTACGAGGTGTGGTACCGGAGTCAACTGCTAGTAATTTGTACTGGCATAGCATAAGCCAACTATTTATAGTTATTATGTCACGACCCGAGAGCACCTCCTAGTTGTAACCGGCGTACTCGACCTCTTAGAGGTCTAATACAAGCCTCTTAGCATTCATTCATCGCATAGATACTAAAAACCATAAAGAATTAAAAACTTTCTTCACACACGAAGAATTAAAAGCAAGCTAAAGACTTCTAGACTTTATACACTTATGTCTCAAACCATCTAATACTTTGAATACAACATTGGGACTAAGCCCATACAAAACTTTAACAAAATTACAAGACATAAAGGAACTTATTGGGTATTGTCCTTGAATCTATGAGGACTCACCAAGTCTTCATCTTCAAACACCTTAGAAACCTATCCATCAACCATGAAATATCAACATCTCCAAAAACCCTACACTTTAGTCAAAAGGGGAAGAAAGGGGTTAGCACAATTAAGTACCAAGTATGGAAACCATGCAAAAACATACTAGAAAGGACATTTATTTGAAAGTTATGCTTTTATGCCATTTAAGTAAAATCTCATGAACATTGATACAATAGGCACCATACAAGTCATAACCACCAACATAAAGTCACATACTTCACATTTCATCAATAACCATACCTACCCCTTTACCTTTACTTTGAACCTCCACCTCAAGTAACCCTCAAGCTATACCTTTGTGCAATGTATGGGCAATGTCCCATACCATCACCTACACCAAGGCACCACCTTAAGGTTACCCAAAGTGCACTTGCCATGCATTCTTTAACCTTCATTAATAAAGCACATAAACATATAAACACATTGATCAAGTAAGTCACTTCTTCATCTTAGAACCTCTATCTAATGTTACCCTAAGGCACACCTAAGTGAGTCATGAAGTGGCCGCCCATACAACCTCTTCATACACACCTAAGTGTTCCTCAAGACTACCATAGATAAGGACCTTTCTATTTCGGCATAATATCACTAAGTCAACATTCATAGTACAAGTCAAATATAGCATGCATCTTCACATTCTAAGCATTTAGGAGCCAACATTCTTCATGAGAGACATTTAGGACACATTCATGTATTTAGAGGACTTTCATACATTAGCCATTAAGGCTTAGGGAACTCACTTTAGCATCTTCAAAGCCTACTTGTGCCATGTGTAGATAGCATCCCATACTACTACCTACATATTGTAGAACCTATCCAATAACTAGAGTGCACATCCCACATGATAGGAATAGACATTAACCGACATAGACCATGTGAGCTAGACATGGAATCCGGTGTCATAAAACCCTACACCGTGGAAGGTGTTCTACTTGCCAAGGGTAGAACTAGGACACATCCCATGTAGGCACATGGTTTAGGGGATATCCAAAGATGTTCATTGTACTCTTGCCTCATACTCGGGAGAGCTATCATCTTAACCATATCCACTCGGTGCTTAACCTTAGTTCCCATAAAGTAATTTCATTCACATGTATGTGCTAGAGAGGGCACCATCATTAGGTCTACCAACCCATAGCACATCTACCAAGAAGGGCACCACAAGGATCTACCCATCAAGGTTCATTAAGGATATCTCATTAAATCCCCCTGGAAGGGTGCCTTAGGCCTACCGATTCTTCATTAAAGGGTGTCTTAAGCCTACCGGTCCAAGGTTCATCATTTCATACATGAGAAGGGCTACCACCATTAGGTCTACTGATTTCATGGTTTTACATTCACATAGGGTTCTAGACTTCATCATGAAGGAGCACCAACTTTAGGTCTGCCGGTTCAAGTCATAGTCTAAAATGCCTCATTAGTCATTCATGGAAAGGGCACCATGCTTAGGTCTCACCGATTCTAGACATTCATTCATTTATGAAGAGGCACCAACTCAAGGTCTACCAATTCAATACAATAAGACATCAAGTCAAGATACATTCATTACTCAAGAGAAGGATGCCTAAGCCTACCAAGTCAAGAGATCACATTCCATAGCTTATATGTATCAAGAAGAGGCACCTAAGTCTACCAATTCAAGACATACATCACATATAGAGATCCTTCACATTCCATCATCATCACATATGAACAATAATAGAGGACACCCTTTCAATCACAATACAATAACACTTTATACAAAATCACCTTGGGATCACATAAACACCTTTATATTCACAACATGA
Source organism: Solanum commersonii (assembly GCA_029007595.1). Taxonomy (NCBI): domain Eukaryota; kingdom Viridiplantae; phylum Streptophyta; class Magnoliopsida; order Solanales; family Solanaceae; genus Solanum; species Solanum commersonii. The sequence continues at coordinate 689,648 of JAJTWQ010000195.1, forward strand.
TTACCTTTACTTCATTTGATTCTCATTCAAGTCCTTCACATCACATTCACATATATGATATCATGTCAACACTTCAATTTCTCATATAATGCCTCCAAGGCCATAACCACAATACATTCAATAAGTAAACACCTCCACCATAAGTGGATCACACATCAATCTATCACAATTCTATATCCATTCTACATTAACAATGAAGTTAGGTCCACTTACCCTTTTTCCAAAGCCACAATCACCATTCCTCAACTCTCCAATAAATCACAATAGATAAGCATAGATAATAATAGAAATCAACTATTCAACTCAATCTAAGAATAATTCTATCATCATTCAATCATAAACAATAAACCCACTTCATAAGCCAACTTTAAGAAACTTGCAAAGACATGGGTTCATGAAATTTTCTTTCTTAAAACCATCAATAAACATCAATAATAACATAAATCATCATTAAAAATCATTTAATGCAAGAACCCATGCTAGAATCAAAATTAGGATTTTGAGTTTTTGAACAACTTTTGAAAACTTTGGATTGACTCTTTGATTGAAGAAGGAATCAAAGATGAAGAGTCCCCATACCTTAATCTCCAAGAACCAAACGAAATTGGAGAAGAAATCAGTAGCCTCCATCCACCCTAGCTCCATCTTTCACCTTGAGCTTCCATGGGGTTTTGAGAGAGTTTTTGAGAGAGGGCGGGTTTCTTTTTTTCTAATTGGAGTGATTTAAATGGAAGAATTTTGGTCAAAAAGGGTTTTATAATTGCTAGGAAAGGCAAAGAATAATAGGGACTCAACTTAGGAAAAGAATTAAGGACCCACAAAGTTAAACTTAAAAGTTTTTACTAAACCCATCTAAGCTCGTCCTTTTTTGACAGTGCTTCACTATTTTGGACATAACTTTTTACTCTTAGATCGGAAAGGAGAAAACTTGGTGGCGTTGGAAAGAGGACTCAGAGACCTTTAATTAGATAGGTAGTGGTCCACCTAATTAATTTTGAGCTAAAAGATATGACCATTTAAAGTTGACCCTCACTCCTAACTTAAAAGTAAAAACTGTTTTTAGGGGACTGTTTTGAGGGTCTAGGTTCTAAATGATTTCATGACTTAGCTTAAGGTCTTGCTAGCTTATAAAGGTGATAAATCAACTAGCTAATCAACCCCTTAAGCCCTTTTACATAATTTAATCAAGTTACCAACTTCAAATACACATGTGAGGCTCTAGTTTTACTAGTTCATTTTTAGGGTCGTTACATATTATGTACTAGGCGTGGTGCCCAAGAGAACCAATAATATACCAGACGTGGTACTTGATCCAACCAAGAGTTATCATATACCAGGCATGGTACCTAAGCCAACTGATAATATGTACCAAGCGTGGTAGTCGAGCCAACCAAGAGATATCATATACCAGGTGTGGTACCCAAGGAAACCAATAAATCACATATATCACATAGTCACAACCTGAATACAAACAAACTTGTAAAACCCCAAGCAACTAAGACAAGTTTATTTCATGAGATTGACTACAAGATATCATTCACATCCATTCCTTTATTTTCTAAACGTTAATTACACAAGCATTACATATGGACAATCATCTTGCATGCGCACACACACTATATAATTGCATCAATAAGTAAGGAACATAAATAAGGAATTACTTACAAAAGGTAAATACAATCACACTCTTTGAACTCAGTGAACCAATGCAGACTCTCATTCAAAACTCGTTCAAGCCATACTGTTTTCTTTGAAAAAATAAGATAATCAAATAAAACTTAAAAAGACTATTTATTGATCCTGAAATTTTGAAATTTAAAATAAGAAAGCTATATGTAACACCTCATAGCTATATTACTAAAATCTTAATTGGTTGTTGTAAGTGTATCAACTTGGGTCGGGTGCTATACTACCTGTTCATATATGTTAAGGTCTATTCCTAAGTATTAAAAGTACATTGGATGTAATTTAAGTTCATAATGAACCTTTAGCACAAAGTCGAGTTGAGAGGTTCCTTAATGATTACTTGTTCATATTTGTTAAGGTTCATTCCTAAGTATTAAAAGTGCTTTGGATGTAAGTTAAGGTCATAACGAACCTTTAGCACAAAGTCAAGTTGAGAGGTTCCTTAATGATTAAGTTTTTTTTATGCAAGTTCATTCAATGGTCAACTTCAATCAATCATATCTCCTATCATATGAAGAATTGTGTGGCTTAATACCAACAAGATGAAAGGACTTGAAGTATTCTTTCAACCGCTTTTGACTTCTCATCAATCCAAGTTATGTGCTTAAAGCTATGCCCATTTTTTTTAGCACTGCGTAGTCTGTGCAAATCGGCACGCAAAGTGGACGTCCACTCCGCGGCCGCATGGCAAGGTCATTGTTTCTGTTAATGTTGCACGAACTACCATGCAAACTAAGCTTCAGCTACATGATCGCGCACGTTACTTCAAAATTCTTTTAGTTTTCTCTTCTTTTTATGTTCTAGGAGGGATATTTTTGTGTTTTCTCATCCCATAACCCCAACCTACAACTATTAAATTTCCCAAAAATCCAAAGTCAATAAGTTCATTACTTCAACCATCTCAGTTTTAAAAAATTCTATGCTCAAGAACATTAAGAAACACCAAGGCTAGGGTTCATTCTCCTATGTTTTTCTTAAAATTCGTCATTAAGATATGTAAGGCTAATCATAGTGATGGACTAACTTGGTCCTCACGCCCTATATCTGTAAGAGTTAAATCTAGGGGTTTTACCCAAGTTTTTCTGAACTTTGAATTGACATTCATTCCTTGTTATTTAATTCTGACTCTTACCATTGAGATTATAGTCATCATATATTTTTGTTCTTGAATTGTTGTTCGTGCTTATTTTATCACATGAACCCTATTAATTGAGAATTGTTCAAAGTTTTTTCACAATTATTTTCATTCACTGACTTCTGAAATAAAGTAAGTTCAAGGATTTTAAGTTTAAAGTTGAGAAGAGTTTTTAAGGGAACACTAATCGTTCCAAATGCACTATTTTGTATTCAGAAAGGTATTGTGAATTTAAGAAAAGCATAAATTGTTTCAGAAGAAGCTTCAATCAGTAAAGTAATACTCAATTTTCCCTAAAGAGGTCCTTTGAGTACTAACTCAACACAAATATTAGTATGAGCATTATTGCGTGTTTTGGTAGTAGTATTTAGCATCAATTTGGCTACAAGTTTGGATTACTCAAACGCAATAACTTGCGTAGCCATTGTATAGAATTGTGTCGTTGGTTCGGGAAACTCCTCACCCAGCCTCATTGAGATCTTCCAAGATGGATCATAATTAAGTTTTGTTGTGATATACTCTAAAAAGGTATAGGATGACTCTGGCAATGTGGGCTAGACATTGTATTATCATGAGGCTTATAGTGATGGTTGTTTGATAGAGAAACTCCCCCAAGAAAAGTAAAATACTATTTTAGAATTGATATGCATTACCTTATTCATTTGTAAAGCTTTATTTGTTTTATTACATTGCATGTTATACTTTCAGTCAAGGTATTTTCAGTAGTCTTTCAGTTCATATACTATTTCATCCCCCTTTATTGCATACTATATAATCAATGTACTGACATCTTTCGACACTACTAACTTTATGATGCACATACGACTACTCAGGCTCATCAACAGGCGCTTTATCGAGATCACTACCTCATCAGCCTTTGGTGAGACCTCCTTGGTTTTAGGGGACTCCATTCATTATGTATAATAGTAGTACTAGTCAGTTAGTACTTTTAAGGTAGCCATGGGTCTTGTCCTGACACCTACTTTTAGTTTAGTAGAGGCTTCATCGATAAAGTTAGAGAGTCAGTTCTGTATTTCCCTTCGAATGTTTCAAACATATCCATCTTCTATATTTAGTATTTTCAGGAAGTGCATGTGATTTAGCGAAGTGTTTTTTTAATGCTTATCATTATTGTTTCTACATGTATGTGTTTAGTGTTCTGCTAAGTAGTCAGCCAGGCCAAGGCTTTACTTGGGAAAAGCAATGGTTTCCATGTGTCGGCCATGCCTAAGGTGTTGAGTCAGGGCGTGACACTGTAAGTTTGAGACTCTCCCAATGCTTCTCCTGACAGCCCTTCACAAGTGTGACGGTCCATAACTTTGTCTATCATATGATCTACACAGAGTAATTAAGACCCTGTATTTCTAACGTTGTTCCTGATGACCCATCATATGTCTGATGGCCCATCACCACTACTATCAATTGAACATTAGAAATGGATTCAACTATGCAGGTGTGATGCTAGGCCTAAAGTCTTGTCGAAGACAATTACATTGGAAGCATAAGTAATTGTCATCTCTCAATATATTATTGTGATTTTAATTTATTTCATATTTGTTTTTATATTTATCTATATACAAAAACAAAGAACAACAACCAATCGTTAATCATCAAATGACTCCTAACATACTCAATGTTCAACCATATTAATCAAAATCAAACTCTAAGTATGGGATCATAGAGACTCCCCCTCCTTAAAGTGCCCTCATGCTATTGCACACATAGTAGTCAATTTAAACATCAACGAGAACTTCAACATACCTATTTTTTGAAGAACAACTCAAATGAAAATGAGTAATTGACGATCCTTTTTTAATTCAAACACCTCAGTGCACAAATTTTGGTTGGTTGGAAGTGGTGGTCAATTTTGGAGACTCGAGGAAACAAAGAGAAATATATAATGATTGCTTTGGTGATGGAATTTGGGAATTGTTGTAAAAACTATGTGATAGGTACAGTTTAAATGTGTAGTAACAACTATGGAGGAAGAAGGGGTCGCGAGATTTTTTGGAAGAAGGAGCGGTGATTGCGGTAGTGAGAGAGGGAAACAAGGGTTGTGGAATAATTAAAATTAGGGAAGTTTGAATATACCCTATTTAAATTATAATGGTGTGGGTTCGGGCCAAGGATTGGGTTAGGTCTAGGTGTTGGGCAAATAGAGGGATGGGTGTTAGTTTGGTTATTTGGGAATGGCTTGTAAGAAAAATTATTACAGTTCAGGAACTTACTTGTGTGCAACGGTGGATTTGATGGTCCCTCACACTTGTGACATTCTGTCAGTTTCCCTTATCTCATTATTAGGCTTCCTAGAAGCGATGGTTTGTCTAATGGCCCATAGATGTTTGACGGTCCATTAGTCCCATTATCACAAAAGATTAGAGACTACCTATTTCCTTTATTTCTAGCAGCAAGGTGCGATGGTCCGTTATATCTCTACATTAGAATATCACTCCCAAATTTTCTTATGTCTTAGTTCTGCTAACTTGGCACCCTATCAAACAAATCAATCAAAATACAAAATATGTAACAATGGACATATACAAGTTTTCAGTTGCACCCCAACCAGTGCCTAATTCAACATCGTGACACAACTAAGGTCCCTTCATTACTCATACTTCATCAAGGTACTAAAACTATATTATCTTAAATACATCAATCAAAATACAACATATACAGCAATGGACATATACAAATTTTTTGTTGCCCCCCAACCATTTCCTAATTTAACATCACGACACGACTCACATCCTTTGATTACTCATACTTTATGAAGGTTCATAAACTCCATTATCTTTATCTCCTCTATACGTCAATATAGTGCTTCACCCATTGGAAATTCACCTTGAAATGCTTATCTTTTTTATTTTTTCATTCCAGAGCTCCACATTGATACACTTGTGCCACTCTAAATGGATCAGAACACCTTGAAGTCAATTTGCCTACAAACAACTGGAGCTTTGAGTTGAATAGTACACTGTCTTGATGACTGAAATTTCTCTTATCGATCCACCGATCATGGTACAATTTCATCCACTCCTTGTAGAGAGCAAACCTCTCATATGTTTGTCACTGGAACTCTTCCATCTCATTTATCTGTTCCAATCTCATACTTGTAGCCTCGCTAAAACTTAACAATAATTGGTACGATGACATACCAATTGGGAGCTCGGAAGCTATCTGGTATGCCCATAGCCCATCATCTAACTTTTTTGTCCATTCGGTCCTATTGCCATTCACAGTATTCATCAATATAGAGTTTATATCCATGTTGGACACTTCAACTTACCCACAGCTGCAAATGGGATTGGGTGGCCACTTTGTGCTACTTCAACCGTACTAAGCCAATAGTGTTTTGAAGACTTTGTTGCAAAAATATACCCCCCCCCCCCCAATCAGTAATAATCACTCTAGGTGTTCTAAACCTAGAAAATATTTCTCTTCAAGAACTCTATAGCAACCTTACAATCATTGTCATCCAACACCACTGCTTCTACCCATTTGAAGACGTAGTCAACTTCTACTAAGATATATTTCTGCCCAAAGGAACTCAAAATTGGCCCCATAAAGTTGATGCCCCACATTTCAAATAGCTCCACCTCCAAGGTCGGGCTCATAGGCAACTCATGATGCCTTGATATATCCCTTTGCCTCTGGAATTTATCACAATTTTTAACCAAATAAAATGAATCATGATGTATAGTGGGCCAATACTAACCACATTGGACACCCTACTGAGCAGTGCGAGCTCCACCATGGTGTCCACCAACTGAGGTAGAGTGACAAGACTCAAGAATACCGATGAGTCAGAGATTTTGACTCATTTAAGGCATGTTAGTTAATAAATAGCGTCCTTAAAGCCTTTTTATGTCCACATCTAATAGTCAATTTTTTTTGTAGCTATGAAGGCTTAAGTACAAGGCAAGGATGAATTCATGCAAAAAGAGGCCAAAAATATTGAAAAGAATGAAAATATGAAGTTGAAACTCTCCAAAAAGGCCCGACCTTAATGTAAATGATAGAGTCTTCTACTTAAATCTCAAGGAAGCTCAATGAGAAAAAGTAACGAACAACGATATGCCAAACCATGTCAGTGAGATTAATGCTGCTCACCAAAATTGACAAAATAACTAGGATAATTTGAAGGCCAAACGGGTGAGCATAGGTGATAGTTGGTGACTTACTGAATGTGAACGACGAGCTCCATCGGGCAAACCAATTGTGGTTCAACCACTTGAAGGATAAATCCAAAGAAGAAAGGGCAAGAAGAAGAACAAGTTGGTGACTTGCCAAGTGAGTGGGCGAGTCTGACTAACCTTGCTGACAGAGTCACGTACTGAAATTTTTGTTGCATTTTGGGGAAAGTATAAATAGCTGAGAAGAAAGAGAAAAATCATCTTACACTTTCTAAAATTAAGTAAAATAGTACATTCCAATATTGTTGTGCTAACAAAGCTTGTAATCAATCTTTCGGTGGAATTTGGAAGTGAGTTTCTAGATTTGAAGTTGTAAACCAGCAATTTGGATGGGTGAGAATGTTTTTGGTATAATTACTTTTAAATTTAAGCATGATTCGCTAAAATCCTTATTATAGGGGTGTGCCAATGAAGTTGAATATTGATTTATTTAGTTAAGTTTTTGTGTTTTGCACCTTTTTACACTAGTTTCTGTGGATTCGAATTGATTGTCATGTGTTAATTTATTAATTAAGGTTGCAAACTTTAATATACTATAGATCTTCATGTATTGCTTGAAAAAAGATTACATAAAGTGGTAATTAGTTTGTTGCTTGCATATTAGCTTTGAATTCCATTTTTGCTTGAGAAAGGAATTTGGGGTTTCATCTCTAAATGCTAGACTTGCTCGAAAGAGAAGATCTATGTTAAGGTAATGGATTTGTTTAGTAGATTCCACATGGGAGTATATATAAAGAGCTATTATGATAAGGATGTTGTGATTGATAAATGCAATGTTTGCTTGAGATAAATTTATCCATGAGTAATTAATGTTATTGAACAATAACATTGATCCATTATTTGAAATTGATACCCACTTCTGCACACTCCTAGATTGTCACTCCGCTTGCTTGGAAAACACTCATTTTAGTTGAATTTGTCAAAAATAGTTTTTTAATAATCTTAATTTGTTATCTGGAATCATCCACACTTGTTACCATCTCAATACAATTAATTAAATCGTATTTTGACTTCGTAATTAAATTCTTCCATATACCACTCTCTGTGCGATCCGACCTACACCTCATTTGTTGGGTTATTATATTTCTAATGGTCACTTATTCATTAAATTTTTGATGTGTAATTTGAGTGTTATAAAAAATTGAACCATTACTAGGGATCAAATCTGGGTCACTCGTGTGATAAGCATGAATACTTACCACTATACTACAATGGCCACTTGCTAGTGCCTAGCCCTTTTTATTACATTTTGTTGTTTTGTCTATTATATTTGAGTTGTTTAGATATTAACTTTTTATTTTTGTTTTGTAGTATACATAGTATTGTTGGTTTTTAGTTTCAAATTGTGGTGATGTTTTACTCTCTTTCTCTATTGCCCTGGATTCAGAATGGTAGTAATTAGTTTGAATGATTGAAAAGATTGCACACTCATTGTGAATATATGAATATTTATCATGATCAATATCGATGTCTTGGATAGTGATTTTGAACAAAAATATGTTGTGTTGATGCTTCGAGGAAAATTCAAATTGCATGACCCTTGTATGATCTTCTAGTATCTCATTGTGACTAGTTTTGTGTGGATTTTGAAACTTGCAATGACCATTGCACGTTAACTTAATCTTGTAGAGTTATGCCCAATGATTGTGTTTGAACTGTCTTGTGTGGTGAGCATTACTTGAAATACATGTGTGTAGATTTATAGAATTTACCTTGTTGGTCTGATTGTTTAACTTTGGCAAATACAAGAAATGATCATTTACACAAGTTTTTAGTGAGAAAATAAGGGAGTAGATAGGCCGAGGGCACGAGAAGCAACACACGGTGCAATATTCATGTCAAGCTTGAGACATCAAATGGCACCGGACAATATTCATGACTAGCTCGCAACTTAATAGCTTTCTATGTAAACTTTAGGTGTTCACGTCCATAAAGGCGGCATGCCATGCAACATCCTCAAGATACAACTATCACAAGTTTTAGGTTACACAACCATCCAAAACTCCATGAGATTCCAACCACAATAGCTACCTTACTTTTAAGGAGTAAACCGTACAGTAGATAATACAACTTTTCCCGACAAAACATGGGCTTTTCGCGGCTCTCCTAGCCTATAGCGCCCTTCAACAGTCTGGGAACAAGTTCTATTCTACCGTTACCGTCTTACGTACTTAATTATTTCCAGAAGGCTATTGTAATTACAACAAGCAATGGAATGGTAAACTTACTATGTAGTTGTGTCAAAATGATTTTTATAAACTCAGAAAGCCATTGAAATCACTTACAGTCAAACTTGTCGGATATTGAAACTATTGAGATAATAAACAAGCATACTTGCCGAGTGTTTTCTCTTACCCCATTCTTTCAACTACCTACATGACCGAACTTTCCATCCCCCCCAAGAGAGAAGAACAAGAGAGAGTTTTTAGCCAATAATCATTTTATTCATAACTGAAAAAATACACAAAAGTGTAGTAAAACTAAAGAGATTTTCTACGAAACAATCTTAAGACTCTAAGCCATGACTCTTTTTTTTTCTCTAATCTATTTTCTAATTAAGACTTGGCCTCCCTTTTATAGGAGAAGGTGGCCTAATACAACCAAACCAAAATTAAAAACCTTATCTTACATGGCACACTATTCTAGTAATAGATAAGCCTTATCCTATCTAAAAATAGTAAACGATTATCCGGACTTACTATCTTTATCTAATATAATAAAAGACTACAAACTTTATTCAAATTGGGTCCCACTTAACATGTGCCTACTAAAACAAAACAAATAAAATAAACTAAATTGTTCACATGTGACATCATGTACAAGTTGGTGGATGAGCAGCTTGTAGAAGACTCCAAACAGATGTATAAGCTACTTGTAGACATCTCTCAAGCAGGTGGATAAGCAGCTTATTTGCAAACTTTTCTAGGAAATCTTTTGACAAACTTTGCTAGGAAGTTCAACAGTAAATCTCAGCGGGTAAGTGGTAATTTCTTACACATGTCATCGGGCGTCATTCGATTATCCAGAGGTTAAAGGTGTTGGAGGCGGGCTTGAATATCCTTCTTCCATCCACCAATCAAAACTATGCTTCTTCCTGTACAACTCCCTCTTTGTGAGGCTTTATTTGGTTGATCTGGTGAAGTACCTCTTTCCGTTGGATGGTCCTACCATATTATGATCCCATCGTTGTGAAGAAACGTTTAGTCTTATGCTAGTAATGGCCTGAGTAACTTCATACCTTGTTATAACACATGGGACTTGATATACTTTCACAGCTTGTCGGACTTTCTCCCAGTGAGGGTGGTTGTCCGTGTAGTTCCATCGAGCCCATTCTTTAGGCCATAGTTCTTTTGGGATACACTGATTTTGCTCGAAGATAATTCGTTAAGCTTCGTGATATTCATCTTCCAAGGACAAAATAGAGACGGGAAACTTCTAATAGAAGGAAATTTCTGGTCTAGCTTGGACCTGATTGTTGATAATCTTCACCTCACGATGCAACATGAATATCTTAACCTCGCAGGAATTTTTGAAGCAATAAACCCACCAACTTCGTGGTCGAAACCACAATAGAAACTTTTGTAGGGCTGGTTGGATTCTATCAAAATCCCTAAACAAGTTGCACTTGAACTCTATAAAAATGTAATACTAGTGACATAAGTACCAGAATAACCATAGGAGTTCTTGTGGGAAATCATCTGCCAATAGAATGAACACATGGAAATATGGATACTACAGGTGGAATCCAAAAGGTTTGAGGATAGATCCTCCATACTTCTTGAATCCCTGGAGTTCATAATATGTCCTTCGTTCTATCATAATTGACGGATCAAAGGGATTCCCAAATTGTGTGAATATTTTCGATAGATACTCCGCCCTCTCATTTGGGTTGATCCTTGGCTTTTTAAACATAAAGACTGTGTTTGCGGGATTTCTTATACGTTCTTCACCACCGAATATTTGGAATAACTTTGGCATTGAAGTATATGGCTTGAATTGTTGTCTGAAAGCTATTCCTTTAGTTCTTATCTCAAGTCGATCCTTGAGTTGTGTGTAGATGTTGAACCAAATGATGAGATCTCTTCTTGGAACCGTTGAACCAAGGAGTTTGGTCCAAAATTGTAACCCAGGGAAGAACTCAATTACGACCGAATGTTTTGTAATTAGCTTGGTCGCAAGGATTTCCTTTGATGGTGTACTGAAATTCTAGAAATGAGAAATCCATTGGTCATCAAGTAGAACTGCTGGGTTAAGAATGGATGATACAACTCATGTATCCATAAATCTAATGACTTGCATAGCTTTATCCCATTTTGAAAAGTAGATAGCCAATTGAATATGCAGCGTCCCCGAAAAGGGACGTCAGTACGAAAGGATGTATTGAATATGTAAGGCATACTATAACCATATGTAAAATAAGAGCTCATGTGAAATCAAATACAAATAGATATGGATTAGAGACCACATTTGCTTATACTTGTGGAATCGTGTATGTTACATTCTTTTCTTTACTTTTTTGTGTGTTATAATCTTTATAAGGCATATGATACAAATGACCAACTGATCAGTGGTAGAAGAAGATGACCCATGCTACACATTTTAACCCCTGGGATGTTGTCCTCATAATTCCACAAATTGGGATCGGCTTAACTTTCGCCCCTGAGTTGCCACCCTTCTATACCAATTGGGATTGGCCCATGCTAGGCTTTTACCCCTGAGCTGTCACCCTTCAATATCAATTGGGATCGACCCATGCTAGGCATTTTCCCCTGGGCTACCACCCATAATTATACAGATTGCTTCAGTTAAATTCATTATCTTTGAGATTGTTGTTTTGATGCTCATAACTCTTTTAATATTACTGTGTTGGTCTTATCAAGTAGCCCAAACTTGTTAATCAACTACTAATGCTAGTTTTATTATTTACTCCATTGTAGATAAATAATCTGAAATGAAGACAGTTAACTATTGTAATATCCAATGTTGTGCAACAAGGTATGTAAGGCAATTCGATTTCCTATTGCTTTTGCATGAATCCAACACTTGTATTACAAAATTTGCTTTCTAAGTGCCCTTGGTAGTGACTGATCCATAGTGGAAGTATAAGATCACCAGTGTAGCTAATTATCTATTTCCTACTCCCTAGAGCGTTAAAGTGATTACTCTAATATGAGTTTATTACTAGATGTATGTGCTTAGTTGAATCTTCCCACGTTCTCCCTTGGTTCCACGTTCATGTATACCTTGTATTTGATATTAGTTAGTGAGTATTTGGCTGTCATATAGAGTTCAAATCTCTTGGCTGAATGTTGAATGTCTTCACTTTATATGTAGCTTCAATTAGAGATGTCAAAATGCTTACTAAGTCATATAAGCTCCTAAGTATTATGTTGGTGTCACATTTGCTTCCCACGTCATTGTTATTATCGTAAGTCCATATTTATATGTCTTGTACTACTAGTCCATAGTTCCAAATCTCAACATTGATTATGACCGCCAAAACAACAATCTCAAAAGAGTTATGAACATCAATACAACAATCTCAAAGATAAAGAATTTCAGTGAAGCTATTTGTATAATTATGGGTGGCAGCTTAGGGGAAAATGCCTAGCATGGTTCAATCCCAATTGGTATTGAAGGGTGATAGCTCAGGAGCAAAAGCCTAGCATGGGTCGATCCCAATTTGTGAAATTATGAGGACAGCATCCTAGGGGTTAAAATGCCTAGCATGGGTCATCCTCTTCTACCACTGATCACCTGGTCATTTGTATCATATGCCTTATAAAGATTATAACACACACAAAAGTAAAGAAAAGAATGTAACATACACGATTCCACAAGTATAAGCAAATGTGGTCTCTAATCCTTGTCTATTTGTATTTGGTTTCACTTGATTTCTCATTTTACATATGGTTATATAATGCCTTACATATTTAGTACATCCTTTCGTACTGATGTCCCTTATCGGGGACACTGCATTTCATATTGCAAGTACCGGTACTCAACCAGTAGATCTCTCCAATAGAAGAGCATGGTACTCAGTGGTTGTTGGTGAGCTCCAAGTTGATTCAGAGCTTTGCTGAGTCTTTACTATGTGTATTTTGATAGTTGTACAATCATGCATTCTAGTAGAGGCTTTGTAGGCATTGTAAAGCTATCAGATGTATTCATAGTTTTACTTGTCACGTGTATCGGTTCAGCTAGTCAACATGTGTTATATATGTAGCTTATCATTAGTAAATCTATCTGTATAGTAGTTCACTCTCTCCTCATTGGTCACTTGTAAAGCATGTGTTCATACGGTTCTTGTCCACCTCACCTAGGGTTGGGGTGTGACATTATATGTCCTTGTGTTGATTTGTATTTTGTATGATGATTGCATATTTAACTTCATAAGGTGAATTGACGAACATGCTTAAGTTTTGACTATGATAAATTAACATGTTGGCTCCATAATCGAAAAACAAGAAGCACCCTGAAGTTGATCGAAACGTTCATCAATTCTCGGAAGAGGATACTTATTCTTGATGGTAACTTTGTTCAACTTGCAATAATCTATGCACATTCTAAGGGAACCATCCTTCTTCCTCACAAATATGACAGGTGGGCCCCAAAGAAAGACACTTGGTCGAATAAATCCTTTCTCTAAAAGATCTTTCAACTGCTCTCTTAACTCTTTCAACTCTGCTGGTGCCATCCTATCTGGCGGAATAGAGATAGGACAGGTATCTGGAATGATATTTTTACCGAAGTCTATCTCTCTCTCAGGAGGGACTCCGGGTATATCATCTTGAAAGACTTCTAGAAACTCTTTTACTACTGAAACTGGCTGAATAGGAGGTATTTCAATACTAGAGTCATTAACTCGGACTAAGTGATAGACACACCCCTTAGAAACTAACTCTCTTTCCTTAAGGTATAAAGTAAAACAACCCTTAGGCACTGATGAACTGTTTTTCCACTCTAAGACTGGCTCATTTGAAAACTGAAACTTGACAACTCGAGTTCTACAATCAACTTAGGCATAACAAGCATGAAGCCAGTCCATACCAAGAATTACATCAAAATCTACCATGTCTAACTCAACTAAATCAGCCATGGTACTCTTGTGATTGACGAAAACAAGACAATCACGATAGACTCCCTCTGCTAGAATAGACTCACCAACAAGTGTAGAAACACTGAATGGTTCACTAAGTTGCTCAGGAATAACATCAAAATTCATAGCAACATATGGAATTACAAAAGATAAACTTGCTCATTTGTCTAGCAAAGCATAAACAGTAAAGTCAAAGACTTGGATCATACTAGTGACAACATCTGTCGACTATTGATAGCATATAAGCGGTTTGTTCCTCCGGAAGTAGCCCCTCTAGGTTCAGCTCTGTCTGGTGGAGCAACAAAAGAAGACTGGGCTCTATTGTCCCCATTACCATTCCCTGCTTGTTCTTTGGACATTCTCGCATGAAATGCACATTTTGACCACACTTGAAACAACTAGTGGAGCCCTCACAACACGTACCTGAGTGGTTCCTACCACACTTAGCACATGCATGAGGCTTACTACCCCTTTTCGCCATGCTACCCTAAAAATAAGCAGGTTTAGCTATGAAATTCTGACTATTGTACTCACCTTTGTTCTTAAGTACAAGTGCACTAGCACATGATTGAGCAGGTTCCTTCTGTTTCTGTTAGAAGGATAACCGGTTGGCATTACTCTTCTGCTGCCCGAACTCATTCCCTCTCTTTGCCTTCTTATTCTTAAACTCCTCTCTATCCCTCAGCTTCTCTTCCTCAACCTGTTGCACATAGACCATCAACCTTGAGATATCCATGTCACCTATCAATATTGCAGCCCTACCAACCTTACTCGACAGACGAGACAACCCAACAACAAACAAGCTCATTCTACTCCTCACGTCCGCAACCATCTCTGGAGCATAACGGGACAGTTGGGTGAACTTCAACCCATACTCATGAACACTCAAAGAATCTTGCTTAAGTGTGAGGAACTCTCGTACCTTAGCATCTTTCAGTTCTCGAGGAAAGAAATGCCCCAAGAAAGCCTCCTCAAAACAAGCCCAACTCGCAGGTAGTGCATCATCAACACTACCCTCTTTCCACTGATCAAACCAAGTCCTAGCAACATTCTTTAGTTTATATGCAGCTAGTTCAACTCGCTAGGTGTCGGCAACATGCATGACCTCAAATACCTTCTTCAGTTCCTCAATAAAATTCTCTGGATCCTCAATAGTGCTCGAACTAGTGAAACTTGGAGGATTCATCCTCAAGAACTCCTAGATCCTAGAAGTATTAGCCACTTCCTGTATAGCTCCTCTTTGTTGCCCAGCTTAGTTGGTCACAACTTGGCTCAGCATCCGAATAGCCTCACAAAACTCAGCATTGGTAACTTCTCATTGAGGTTGCACTTCAAGTGCATTTGGTAACTCTTGTTCCTCAATGTTACGTCTAGTAGGCGACCTCTGATAGCTCTTCGTGGAGGCATGATTATCTAAAAACACGTCCAAGCATGAATTAGAAGGAAACATTTTAGACACCAAACTCTAACACACGAAATGAGTATGAAAGAAGTGAAGGAATTTCCTAAATGTTGTAGCCTCCTAATTATAGATGTGGCGCACTTCACACCAATTACTAGGACTCTACAGACATGGCTTCATAGACTCCCTAGGACTCTTGCACTCTATGCTCTGATACCAAATTTGTCACGCCACAAGCCTACACCCTGGGCGGGACTAGCACTTGAGAACTATTGCTAGCCCCAAGCGAACCCTTGGCCTGGCTTACTTAACTCAGTGGAAGACTCTATGTATAATCATAATGATCAAAAGCACTATACTCACTTAAATTATAAAATACTAAGAATGCTTAAAGGTCAAACATTCAACTTGGCCAAAATGGCAACTCAAGTCTTAACATATGAAATGTTGATGGATGAACTAAAGAAATAACATCTGACTGTCTATGAAGTCTCTAAAACAACTGAGATGAATGTCGGGACAAACCCCACGACATCCTAATTAACTAACAAAGTAACTGAAATCAATAAAAGGAGTCCTCCAGAATGATAGGAGGCTCACCAACTGACTCTGGAGTGCTCACTGGATCAATGATGCACTGGATGTCGATCCTAGTTACTTGTGTCTGCATCATAATAAGATGCAGGCCAACAGGCATCAGTACATTGAATGTACGAGTATGCGAGTTGGAATGTTAAACACAATATAGGCTTGAAAAGAATCTGAAGAACTTACTTGGCTCAACTCAACTCAACATAACTGAACTCATTTCAATATAAAGCAGTTTAAAACAAGTAAAATATAAAGAAAAGTTGTTTAAAACATGCTTTCAACTCTGTGTGTATGCCAAGATACATGTAACTCTGAAATGTATGTAAAATTACAATAAACTGTGTATATAAGAATACAATTACTTCTGTGGGAGTTTTTCTAACCGACAACCATCACGTAAGAGCTATTGTGATGATACAACGTTTTGCCTCACGCTGCCGGGGCTGTCCTATACCTTGCCGAGGGTATAGAACCTAAACTACTAAGTGGATCCACTAGTCTATTCTAAAAAGCACTAAAGGAATCATCTAAAAAGTATGACCCTTTTCTACCCATGATGGCTACATGGTTTATGGGGGCTCTGACTTGTCTGAACTCTCCCCTATATTGGTGCTCAATACTACTCCCAAAAAAAATGATATTAGCTCTTATGTTTAAAACATACTTCTTTCTATGATTTGAGATTAATGCTCAAAAACTTAGCTCAAAGGCTATCTTAGAAATCAAATTTCTTCTCTTGCTTCATCTAAAAAGCGATTACTCTTTTATGAAAACTAGCCCAAAGGCTCTTTGGAAATCGAGGTTTCCTTTGTTGTTTTAATGTGAAAACATTTAAAACCATTTGGGAATACATAGTCCTCATATACTTTTGAAGAAATGAACTTCAAACTTTAATCTTTAATATTTACTCAACTTGAACTTTAAGTCTTAAAACAAAGTTAAAACATTTGGAAAAGACTCTTTGAAAACTTTAAAGAACTTCACTTGACTTGCTTCTTAACTTCTAACTTGACTCTTAACTTTCCTTGAATTGAATTATGGATTCAAGGATTGTGATTTGTGATAGGAAATATATCATGATGTTTAGGAATGATTTTAGATAGGTAAACATGAGAAAAGATCAAGAAAGCATTGTTTGAGGTTAAGTTCGTGACGCGGAGAAGTATTTAAATTTTTGGTTCGAAAACAACTTTTGAGACAGAACGGTCCGTGACCGTTCCGTGACACGAAATGATTTTTCGCAAATCTGGGGAGCAAGTCCGCGACGCGGAGGCACTGCCCAGATTTTGCCCGATAAAATTTCTTCTTCATTTTTCAACTCTTAAACCTCTTAACTCCATTGGTTCTTTCCCCAAACACTGAGAATAATCTATACCCTCAAATAACATCAGATTGCACTCGAAAACACAACTAAAAACGTGAATCAATCTCAAGAAAACTCCAACAACATAACCCACATGGATTCAAACAAACTTTATCAAGAATTCAAGGGATTTACGTTCAAATCAATATACTTTGCTGAAATTGAATCAAGTTGGGCTCGTGGGTGAACTAACCCAACGCTATATGATCTCAAATACCTAGTAAGGATCACCCCCGAAGAAATCCACAAGCTAAACTCCATGATCTTGACGAATCTTGCTTCTCTTCTCCTTTCTCCTCTTCTTTTCTCTTTTCTCTAAGCCCTAGTGTATTTTGGTAAAAGCATAAACTGATCTAAGTCTTATTAGACCATAACTTAATTACCAAAAATGAAATAATATAATTGGGCAAGGAAAAAACCAAACTACCCTTTCAAAATCCAGATTGAACTTTCCTTATTCCAACAGCCCAACTTCCAAAGGAAATAACTCACTTATACGAACTTGGAATCGCGCAAACTCAGTGGGGTTGGAAAGATCATTCCAATAGCTTTCCTACCATATCTAGAAGTATCTCTAAATCATCCTGAGTTAGAAGTTATGGCCATTTGAAATTGGCCAAAACTAAACTTATTCTAACTTAACAAAATTTCCAGATTTTTTTCATTCTTTCCAAAAATGACTATTTCCAATTATTACCTTCTTCCTAGTTATTTCAAATTGTGAGATGTTACAATATCTCCCCCTTGGAAACATTCGTCCTCGAATAAGATTACTCTTACAAGGCAAAGAGTGTAACATGCAACATTTAGTTCAAACACCCACAAGTAAATGCAAAACAACATGCCAACTTATAAATAAATACTAAGAAAGGATTAGTACCTTAATTCGGAACTTCTCCGGATTCGAAGAGATATGGATATATCTTCTTCATATCCTCCTCAGCTTCCCAAGTGGCTTCTTCAACAAATTGGTTCCTCCAAAGGACTTTGACTGATGCTACCTCTTTTGTTCTCTACTTGCAAACTTGGCGATCTAGAATCTGAACAGGAATCTCCTCATAAGATAAGCTATCCTTGATTCCATGTCTTCAGTTGGTATGATCAATGAAGGATAACCCATGCACTTCATCAACATGGAGACATGAAATACCGGATGAACCATTGCTAACTCTTGGGGTAGCTCCAACTTATAAGCTACATTGACAATCCTCTTGGATATTCGATAAGGTTCAATATACCGGGGACTAAGCTTCCCTTTCTTACCAAACCTCATAACACCCTTCATGGGTGAAACTTTTAGGTATACCCAATCATTTACTTCAAACTCTAACTCCCTACTCCTAACATCAGTGTAGGATTTCTGACGACTCTGCGCCATTTTCAACCTCTCTAGAATCATTTTTACTTTCTCCATAGCTTGACAAACTAAATCTGGTCCTATCAACCCTGTTTCACCAACTTCGAACCATCCAATAGGAGATCTGCATCTTCTCCCAAAGGGCTTCATAAGGAGACATTTGGATGTTGGAGTGATAACTATTGTTGCAAGCAAATTCAATAAGAGATAGGTGATCATCCCAATTACCTTTAAAATCAATCACGCAAGCCCTCAACATATCCTCTAAGGTCTGAATAGTGCGCTCTGCTTGACCATCTATTTGAGGATGGAAATCAGTACTAAAGTTCACCTTTGAACCCAAGCCTTTCTGGAATGACTTCCAAAACTGTGGAGTAAATTGTTCACCTCTATTTGAAATAATGGAGACCGGAACCCTATGAAGTCTTACCACCTCTTGAAGATACAACTTAGCATAGTCTTCTACCGAATGAGTAGTCTTTACCGGCAAAAGGTGGGTTGATTTTATCATTCTCTCAACAATCACCCAAATTGAATCATGTTGCTTGCGAGACCTTGGTAAACTTGTGATGAAATCCATATTAATCATCTCCCACTTCCATTCCAAAAGTTTTATATTCTGAGCCATATCGCCTGGCCTTTGGTGCTCTACTTTAACGTATTAGCAATTCGGTCACTTAGCAACAAATTTTACAATGCCCTTCTTCATGCTACTCCACCAATAAACTTCTCTCAAATCATGACACATCTTTGTGGAATCCGGATGAATGGAATATCTGGAGCTATGAGCTTCCTCCATGATCCTCTCTTGGAGTCCATCCACCATTGGTACACACAATCTACCTTGATATCTCAATATACCATCTCCCCCTTGTTCAAAAGTAAAATGATTTTTCCCAAATCTGGGGAGCAAGTCCGCGATGCGGAGGCACTGCCCAGATTTGCCCGACGAAATTTCTTCTTCATTTTTCAGCTCTAAACCCTCTTAACTCCATTGGTTCTTTCCCCAAACACTTAGAATCATCTATACCCTCAAATAACATCAGATTCCACTCGAAAACACAACTAAAAATGTGAATGAATCTCAAGAAAACTCTAACAACACAACCACAAGGATTCAAACGAACTTTATCAAGAATTCAAGGGATTTACTTTCAAATCAATATACTTTGCTGAAATTGAATCAATTTGGGTGCATGGGTGAACTAACCCAACGCTATGTGATCTCACATACCTTGTAGGGATCACCCCTGACGAAATCCACAAACTAAACTCGATGATCTTGACGAATCTTACTTCTCTTTTCCTTTCTCCTCTTCTTTTCTCTTTTCTCCAAGCCCTAGTGTATTTTGGTAAAAGGGTAAACTGATCTAATTCTGATTAGACCCTAACTTAATTACCAGAAATGAAATAAAATAATTGGGCAAGGAAAAGACCAAACTACCGTTTCAAAATCCGGATTGGACTTTCCTTATTCCAACAACCCAACTTCCAAAGGGCATAACTAACTCATACGAACTCGGAATCGTGCAAACTCAGCGGCATTGGAAAGATCATTCCAAGAGATTTCCTACCATATCTTGAAGTACCTTTAAATCATCCTGAGCTAGAAGTTATGGACGTTTGAAATTGGCCTAAACTTAACTTATTCTAACTTAACAAAATTTCTAGAGTTTTTTCATTCTTTCCAATAATGACTATTTCCAATTATTAGCTTCTTCCTAGTTATTTCAAACTGTGAGATGTTACAGTGAAACTTCGACTGTCTGACATGGCCTTACTAAAACAAGCATAACTTTTGTCTCTAACCTCGAAATAGAGTAAACTTGGTGGCTTTGGAAAGATGACTCATAGAACTTTAATTTCTTAAGTTTTGAGAGATATGGTCCTTTGAAGTTAACCCAAGAAAAATCTCACATTGAAACTCAATCAGTAAGAAAGTGTTCAATTGTACTTTGTGCTAGGGGATTATATTGACCTTAGATCGTATCCAAAATCATTCCCAAATTTAAAGAATTTTTCTTAACTTTAAAGTTGATGGGTGATATGTAAGGACCCCTAAATGGGCCATACAAGTCACCACGAGCTGTCTAGTGCCCCGTCTAGGTGACTAAAATTTTGAAAGCCCTAGATGGCTCGGCTACCTCCCCCAAATGGGTTATGGACCCCTAAAGGTACCATTTAGGGCTTCGTGAAGGGTCCATGGTCCATTTTAGGTTTGTGGACTTGCATGTTAGCCCTCTTTGGCTTTTATGAAGTTCAAGGGGTTAAATGAATGATCCAAATTTTAAGAGTAGAGTTGCGAGGTTTTATTAGAATGATTTGGGTCTTAGCTTTGAAATTTTTGGGGTGTTACATTATATAATATTTTCAAATTATCACTATAAAAAAAATACTATATAGGCCAAAATTACTAATTTCGATAAATTTTCTTTTTTAGTTTATTTGTTATAATAACAGAGGAAAATGATTGTTTTAAATTATAACACCTCGGTTTCGAAAAGGGTAGGATATCAACATTCTTCAAGATTTGGTGCCTGTCCAAACGGAGCGACCTACGGCCAGTGGAGTGACACATGGACTGTAGGTCGGTGTCGTGGATGGCCAGCCCTAGATCACAAAAATGTCAAGTCTCAGTACTCTTTCGATGGTTCACCAGGATGGTCTATCATTCAATGCACGACCACAGATAGGCCTCGTAGGTGAGTCATAAAATAATAGAAATCTTAAGTTCAAGAGTCGAGACCCACAACACATTAATAGAACCACAGTCCTTAGGTGGGTCCGGTCAGTCGAGGTCTAAAGACTGAGGTCTCTGACCCATCGATGGCTGACCAGGACATTCTATTGGTGGAACCACGGACCGTAGGTCCCCACCGTAGAATGGTGTCGACGGTTATTTTCTCAAGGGCTTCTTGGTCTTTTCCTATTTATTCTATCCTAATACTATGTCATTTTACCCTTACCTAGAAGTCCGATATAAGTGTTTTTAACCCTCAATTTCCCCAATTTAAATCATTCTCTTAAACTCCCAAAAGAAGAACAAGTCCTCCCCTCCAAAATATGTTTCTCTCTAGAAATCTTGAAAAAGAAGAATCAACTTAGGGTTTCAAGTCAAGCCTCCAATTCCACCATTGAAGGTAAGCTTTTGGCATTGAGGTATGATAGTTTTCTTCCATGGAGCATTTCCCTCTATGGAGTTCCTAAATTCTCCAATTTACAAAGTTAGAAATCCCCAATTGAGTTAGGGTTTTCTTGTATGTCATGGGTTCTTTTAAATGTTGATTTAATTGATTGATTTATGAACTTTCATGCATGGATTGATATAATCTCAGGATTTGTAAGATGAATCCCCATGAACCCATGCCTAACACTTATCTCTAGATATTGATGTTTGTAAGTGGGTTTTGAATTATGAAAGGTGAATTATGGAATTATGCATGTTCTTATGAAATTGATGAGATATGATGTAGATTGCTAGATAGTAAAAGCATATATGTTGTTGTGGTTAATTGTTGTGAAAGGATTGCTTACATGACTACCTCATGAATGTGGAAGGTTTTCTCACATAAAGGATTCTAAGGTTGAAAGGTCTTTTCACCTAAAATGAATCAAAGTTAAAAAGCTATTTTAATGAAACTTAGCTTGGATTGGTAGTCTAAATCACACCTTTCCATAGATGATATATGACTTAGCTTGGATGGGTAGTATCACGTGCCATTCCATGGATAATGAAGATAAGTTAAGAAAATGACTATTCCATGTAATTTATATGCTTAGCACCGAGAGGATATTGAGATAGAAGCTCTCCCATTAATAGAGACCGGGTTTATAGTAGCAATCTCCTTATCCCATAACTATGTGAGGATTATTGTCTTATATAGACATTAGCTAGTCGATCCACAATATCTAGGAGTTCATGGTATTACCTTGGTAAGTTGGACACCCCTTTTTGGTATGGGGTAGACACCGGATTCCGTGTTGATAGCTCACATGGTCTTATATGCCAGTTAAAGGAAAATCTCCCATAATAATGAACTAAGATTACTTCTAGAAATATCTCACAAAGGCTTGAAAGATGATAGCTTGCATCGACCATGTTTTATGACTTATGTTTCTCATTCTTTTATATCATGTTTTAGCTTGGTCATTGCATGTCATGAAAAGCTCTTTTTAAATATGATTTTATATGTTTTATGCATGGCTATCATACTTAGTGCATTTTTGTACTAACGCATACTCTTGCCTACATTTCTTATCAAAATGTAGGGTCCAACGTTCTAGGTTCGAATGTCCATGGCTAGGGATTGTTATTAGAGACTTGAGGATTGGTGAGTCCTCATACATTCGAGGATCGAGCCTTTATTTTATTATGTCATTTCATTTCAGTTTTCGGACTTGATGTATAGACTATGTCCTGATCACTTCTTATGTACTTGATGGCTTTATGTCGATGTTTAGATTTTTGCTTCATTTTCATAAAGTCTTATATGTTTAAACTGTCTTTTAAATTTTATATTTCTATTATCTTGTAATATGAAAGCTAAGTTACTTATATGGGTCCTCTAGGGGTCTTGTACGCCATGTTACGCCTAGGGGCTACCTTGGGTCGTGACATAAAGAGAGCAGAACATTCAGGGGGACATGTCTTGATGATATAATGTGCACTCATTTAAGAAGATACAAACAATGATATTGGACAAAGTCATGCCTTTTTAATAATTATCTACCATAATTTAGTGTTTTTCAAAGTTATGTGTTTAATTATAAGGCTTAACGAAAATATATATATTTAATTAGCCTCTAACCTTATGTATGTTTTGATGATATATTATGGAATAGCAATTTAGAGCTTCTGGAACTACATTCTACCTCTTTGGGTGTGTTCAGAACAGATGAAAATAAGTGGGCTACTTACTTATTTCTTTTTATTCGATAGGTATGTGAAAAAATATTATCCTAATGTATTTGTATATAATCTAGAGAAATACTAATGGAAGTAAGGTTGTGTCCGGGTATGGGTGTAGATGGCGGATACAAGGATGAGGTGAGGATGAGGTATGTGGGAGGGTGAGGAGGACATAATCAATGTGGAATGCATCTTGTTTTACCTGCATACATTAGAAGAGTTTTTCTCTTCTTTTTTTGTTTTCATATTTAAGGAACCTTCTTTCCAAATTAATCTTACCAATCCTTTTCTTAGGTTTTCCACTCGTTGTCCGGAGCCTACATTTGAGAACTGCAGGGCCCATTTAGGGGTAATGCTCTCAACTAGATTTTCTCCATACCCAATGCTCGAACTCGAGACCTGTAGTTAAGGATAGAGCAATATCACCATTGCACTATAATCCATGTTGGTGACATTCTACCTAGCAAATATGAAAAATTTGAAAAATAGTTTTTGAAAAATGTTTTCCTCCATATAAAAAATTATCCCCTTTTTTTTGTATCATACTTAAACTATTGGATTGCAACTTCATACCTAAACTATTACACATTATTTAGAGAAACACACCTGTGTAATACTACAATCTCTTTTTTTATTTTAAAAAAACCTTGCCACATGACATTCCACGTGGATAAAAAATTTTGCATTGACAAAAATTAAATAAACTATTAATATTAGTTAAAAGTCAGAATAAAGTATCACTATTCTAAAAAAGAATTTGATTCTTTTAAAATTTAAAATTTAATATTTTTTCTTTAATTGATGAATTTCTTTATATAAATAAGATTTTGACTAAATTAATTAGGTTTGACTAAACTATAGGCAACTTTTCTTACTCCTTGTGCCATATCTTCACGTATTTATTTTCATCTCATCTCCATTTAATTTATAATATTAATGAAATTATTAGTATATGTAAAATGAAAAAAAAAGTAATTATTCTTCACATAAAAAGGCAAAATGAATTAATTGTTTGGTAGAAAGTCTATTATGAGTTGATTGTTTAACTGACCTTTGACGGAAAATTACGAGAAAACATATGTCCTATATTTACTTTATAAACTAACTTTTTATTATTATTTTATTGTTTTATAAGATACCTTGATGCTTCTCATTTTTAGAAACTTTCTATAGAAGATTCAAAAAAATTAAAGACGGGAACATTTGTTTAAAGTTCTCTTTCTCCTTGTGTTGTTTTCCATTGGCAATGCAGGTAACAATTCTTTAATTTCCTCCTAGACTTCTATAGTTTTAATTTAGTGCTTTATACATAAATTCTTTATATCTATAAAATCTCTACTAATATCTTTTGTCTATCTTTGTTAGTTTCTAGCTCCTAATTTCTTCTAGAACAGCTTACTAAATCCTGGGAGATACACCTATACTGGATGAAATATTCTTAAGGATAGTGTTTGACACACCTCAAAGTTTGCTGAATTTCATACAAGTACCCGTAGAGAAGGGATTTTCTGTAAGATTTTCAACCATCTTAGATGTATGTGATACGATATATTAAATTATGAATCAATTAACATGTCTGATTTGGTTTCTTTAGGTAATATATGTATTATATTTGAATTATTCTTAGAAGGATATCACCCTAAATATAAATAAATTAAAGAATTTTTTATATTCATAAGTAAAGTGATTAAAAGGACAGATATCAAGTAACCATAAATTATGTATAATTATTCATATATAGTAAGGATTCAAATTAAGTTTTATTAATAAATTATCTCAACCCGAGAGCACCCCCTAGTCGTAACATGGCATACTCGACCCCGAAGGGGTCTAATTCAAGCCTCATAGCATTCATTCATCACATAGGTAATAGAAATCGTAAAGAATTTAAAACTTTTCATTTAAAACCAACTATTCAAGACTCATTTATAAAGCAGCGGAATATGAAGTCTCACATGGACATCTTAAGACAAACTTTAACAAGCTAGGGTCACGACCCTTTACAATCGAAAATACCAAAATGTCTATTACAAAAGTTTCAAACATAAAGAAACTAGAACAATAGAAATCCTTGTCCTCGAATACATGAAGACATACCAAGTCTTGGAGGAAACTCTATCCAAGCACTTCAACTCTAGCGAGGAATGATCACTTTTCGGAACCTACACTTGTAGTAAAAATAGGAGAAATATGTGTTAGCACACAAAAATGTACTAAGTATGATGACCATGCAAAAACATGCTAAAAAGGAACATTTGTTGAAAGTCCTGCTTTTATGCCATTTTAGTAAAACTTCATGAACATTGATACAATAGGCATAATATAAGTCGCAACCATCATACAAAGTCACATACTTCACAATTAAGAAAAACCACATATATACAAACCTTTACCTTGAACCTCCACCTCAAGTAACCCTCAAGCTACACCTTGTGCGATGTATGGGTAGCGTCCCATACCACCACCCACACCAAGGCACCACCTTAAGGTCACCAAAAGTGAACTTACCACTCATCCTTTCTACCTTTACACAATAAAGCATATAAGACACATAAACATTACACGCATCACATCATCACATTAAGACCAACATCTAAAACAACTCTAAGTCATACTTGTACATTGTGCAAGTAGCATCCCATACTACTACTCACACTAAGTACTCCTTTGAAGTCACCATAGACAAGGCATCTTCATATACAATAAGACATGACAAGGAAGTAACTCATATACGATCCAAGTGTAGCATGCATCATTTACATTTAAGCATATAAGCATTTAAGCCAACATTCTTCATTAACATCATTAAATCAAGAGCACCTTCATTCATTAGACATTTAGACCAACATTCTCATAAAAGTCATCATAAAATCCCATTCATTTCATTAAACATTATAAGGAACACACCATGACCTCTCTCAAATGCCTACTTGTGCAATGCATATATGGCGTCCCATTCCACCACCTACCCTAAGTAGTACATCCTTAAGAGACCATAGTCCATTGACCATTACTGTGGGGGTTAGCCTTAACCGACATAGACCATAAGAGCTTGACATGGAATCCCGGTGTCTACTTGCCTAAGGAAGGACCATTCATTTTAGCTTAAGTGGGTCCACTAGCTATAGACCTATGTGGGCACATAGTTATGGAATAGGGAGATTGCTACAAGATACCCTGCCTCAACTCATGATTGAGTATCCATCTTAAGAGGTTGTTACTAGATACCCCGCCTCAACTCCCAGATGAGTATCCACCCCATTCCATATCTTCTCGGTGCTTAGCATTATTCCCCACGGTGTATTTGAGATTCATTCATTAAGGGATAAGAGATTTCTACTAGATACCTGAGTATCCATCTCATGGATGAGTATCCATCTCAAACCTAAAATTAATTAAAAGGGAATATAAGGATTTTTACTAAACACTGTGCCTCAACTCTCGGATGAGCATTTATCCCAACCCAATGTTCATTCATTGGAAAGCTTATAGATTCGAAGATGAGAATAGCCTTTCACCTAAGAACCCCCTTATTGTGAGAAAGTCCTTTCACAACAAGTCATTACATTCCTTAGAGTACAATATGAGAATAGCCTTTCAAATAGTACTTCACATTCATTAACATTGTCATTAGCCTTCATTCATTCATTCATATGTGTTTGTGTGTGCGAGAATAGCCTTTCACATAATCACCATCATTTACAAGTGTTAATAGAGAGATAACATTCAATCCTAACACAATTAGCTTCTAAACATGATCATGACTCATTCCTTTATATCACACACATGCTTCACATCACATTCATATATACAACATCATGATAATACTTCAATTCATCAATTTATGCCTTCAATGCCATGATCACAATGTACATAGTAAGTAAACACCTCCACTTTTCAAGTGGATCAACAATTCAAGCACAATTCTACATTAACATGAACTTAGGTCAAACTTGCCCTTTCAAGGCTATGATCACAATTTCTCAATTCACCAACAATTCACCATAATTAGACATAGATAATGATACAAATCAATAATCTAAATCAATCTACACATGAATCCATCATCATTCATTCATAATTAACAACCCACTTCATAAGGGCAAATTTAGGAATTGAGAGAAATCATGGGTTCATAGAGTTTTTCATTTTAAATCATCAATTAACATCAATATAATCATAACTTGTCATTTGAAAACGTTTGATGCAAGAACCCATGAGATTGAGTAAAACTTAGGGTTTTTGTGTTACTTGAAAACCTTGAAACTTCTTTGAAATTGACTCTAGGATGAAAGCTAACCCTAGATGAAGGATCACCATACCTTATACTTGATGAATCCCATGAAGTTGAAGAAGAAACACCTTGAAATCCCCAACCCTAGCTTGAACTTGACCTTGATCTCCAATGGATTTTCTAGAGAGAACCTTTTTAGGAGGGAAGGGTTTCGATTTGAGGAAATATGAATAATGAATCTAAAAATAGGATATTAACGTTTTAATACTCTTAAAATAACCGTCCACATACTAATTGGGACTCGGGGTGAATTTACCAACTCATCCCTAGCTTTGCCAAGACTGCACCAAAAAAATAGTGCCCATTCACGCCCTGGACTCACTGACCGTGAGTCCATTCACGGTCCGTGCTGCTGGTCTGTGGTCTAGGGCTGCAAGTTGGTTTTAGGCCTCTTGACCTACGGAGGTCATCCATGGAGAGTGGATGGACCTATGGGGCGTGAACTCCATCCGTAGGTCACCAAGTTTTTGGCCAACTTGATGGTTTCCTTGGGATCTTGGGTTATAGACTAAGGGTCCTTGGGGAGTTGTACCTTGACATCTAACCCCTAAACACCTCAACCATGACGAACACAAACGCACACACGTTAGGCTCTAGTTTCACTAGTTCATTTTTAGGGTCGTTACATTATCCCCCACTTAGGAACATTCGTCCTCGAATGACACTTTAAACACATTAAGGGGTAATGACTCAAGACTATCAGCCCATACTCATGCATGCAACATCAATATAAATGTATAAACATAGGAGGAAACATCAACTCCACATCAAAAAGGTTCAATGCAAACAAGAAGGTAGGAACTACATCTACAAACTCATTATGCATCAAAACTTCACATTTCTCATTTCATTGGAGGAACTTCCTTCTCCAAATCACATCATGCTCATTATAACACCAATAGACACAATATACAATTTCCTCATAAAAGGACATTATGCAACTCTTTCAAGAACACCTTTAAGCATGCTCAACAAGTCAATTCATGCAACATTTAGGCAACTAATCATAGATGCATATCAACATGAGGAACACAATTTGAAGATTCATTTTCTCATTAAAACAAGAATTCAATTAGAACATGCATAACATAAGGAGAACATGGAAACTCAATATCACACATGACTCCAAAACATGAAACAAGCTACAAGGATCTCTTGGTCTAAATCTTAAATAGGAATAGAAGGAAAGAGATAAGGATTTCAACAACCTTACTACTCAACATACCATCCCCCACTTAGGAAAAAACCCAACTAAGGCTATCACGAAACACAACATAGGAGCCTCATAGCCTCAAAAAAGAACTATAACTTACCGGATCTTTTAAACTAGGAAGATTCTCATTAAGCAACTCTTGCTCCCAACAACTTTACCAACACTACTCAAGGTCTCATATGAGTCTACCACATAGGGTCTAAACTCCCCAAACTTACTACACCTCATAAGGTGAGAATCAAGTAAGCCTAACTCATGAACATCAAGGACACTAAACCACCTTGCCATCTAAGCACATTATCTCCCCCATAGGGGTAAGCTTATACCACTCTTTACAACATCACTTCTTTCAATCTAAGGTCGGAGCAAAACATCAGTAAATATTCACACTCATTATGCAAGGTAATTCTAAACAAAGGTAAATAACACTTATACCCTCTTATAAGGAGTCTACTCACTCAACGCATCCACACATTTCTAAAACACCTCATTCATCAAATCTTTCAACTTACCTCCAAACTCATCGTGGCTTTCTATCACCATCACACATAACCATAAAGCAACCAACTCATGCTAAAGACTACATCACAATATAACTTCTCCAATCTACCACAACAAGGCTCATCTAGTCACATAACCATAATAAGCATCAAAACTCACCTTTTTCTCACTCGATACTTGCAACACAAGCCTTTCAAGTAGTCACATCTTCAAGACCACTGGATAAGGAGTAATAGAGAGAACTTATGGAGTAAATATCTATGGCACGACTTTAAGAATATGAAGGAAGGGAAACTTTCTAACGTCCTATAGCCTCTCCTCATAGATGTGTCGCAACTCACACCATTGAACAAGACTCTACTAGATGTGGCTTGTGAGACTTCAACCCTAAAAACCATTCCCAAAACCTTATGCTACGATACCATGTTTATCACGACCTGAGAGCACCCCCTAGTTGTAACACGACGTACTCCACTCCGAAAGGGTATAATACAAGACTCATAGCATTCATTCATCGCATAGGTAATAGAAATCATAAAGAATTTAAATTTTTTCACTTAAAACCAACTATTCAAGACTCATTTATAAAGCAGCGGAATACTAAGTCTCACATGGCCATCTTAAGACAAACTTTAACAAGATATGGTCACGGCCCTTTACAATCAAAAATACTAAAATGTCTATTACAAAAGTCTCAAACATAAATAAACTAGAACAATAAAAATCCTTGTCCTCGAATACATGAGGACATACCAAGTCTTGGAGGAAACTCTATCCAAGCACTTCAACTCTAGCTAGGAACGATCACTTGCCAGAACCTACACTTGTAGTAAAAATAGGAGAAATATGGGTTAGCACACAAAAATGTACAAAGTATGATGACCATGCAAAAACATACTAAAAAGGGACATTTGTTCAAAGTCATGCTTTTATGCCATTTTAGAAAAGCTTCATGAACATTAATGCAATAGGCATAATATAAGTCACAACCACCATACAAAGTCATATACTTCACATTTAAGCAAAACCACATATATACCTTTACCTTTACCTTGAACCTCCACCTCAAGTAACCCTCAAGCTACACCTTGTGCGATGTATGGGTAGCGTCCCATACCACCACCCATACCAAGACACCACCTTAAGGTCACCAAAAGTGAACTTACCATTCATCCTTTCCACCTTTACACAACAAAACATATAAGACACATAAACATTACGTGCATCACATCATCACATTAAGACCAACATCTAAGACAACTTTAAGTCATACTTCTGCAAAATGCAAGTAGCATCCCATACTACTACTCACACTAACTACTCCTTTGACGCCACCATAGACAATGCATCTTCATATACAGTAAGACATGACAAGAAAGTAACTCATATACGATCCAAGTGTAGCATTCATCATTTACATTTAAGCATACAAGCATTTAAGCCAACATTCTTCATTAACATCATTACATCAAGAGCACCTTCATTCATTAGACATTTAGACCAACATTCTCATAAAAGTAATCATAAAATCCCATTCATTTCATTAACATTATAAGGAACACACCATGACCTCTCTCAAATGCCTACTTGTGAAATGCATAGATGGCGCCTCATTCCATGACCTACCCTAAGTAGTACATCCTTAGGAGACCATAGTCCATTAACCATTGTTGTGGGGGTAAGCCTTAACTGACATAGACCATGAGAGCTTGACATGGAATCCTGGTGTCACCCTCACCGGATAAGGGATTCCTACTTGCCTAAGGTAGGACCATTCATTTTAGCTTAAGTGGATCCACTGGCTATAAACCTATGTGGGCACATAGTTATGGGATAGGGAGATTGCTACTAAATACCCCGCCTCAACTCACGGTTCAGCATCCATCTTAAGAGGTTGCTACTAGATACCCCACCTCAACTCCCGGATGAGTATCCACCCCATTCCATATCCTCTCGGTGCTTAGCATTATTCCCCATGGAATATTTGACATTCATTACATTCATTCATTAAAGGATAAGAGATTGCTACTAGATACCCCGCCTCAACTCATGGATGAGTATCCATCTCAAACCCAACATTCGTTAAAAGGGGATATAGGGAATGTTACTAGACACTCCGCCTCAACTCTCGGATGAGCATTCATCCCAACCCAAGGTTCATTCATTGGAAAGCTCATAGATTCGAAGATGAGAATAGACTTTCACCTAAGAACCCCCTTATTGTGAGAAAGTCCTTTCACAACAAGTCATTACATTCCTTAGAGTACAACATGAGAATAGCCTTTCAAATAGTACTTCACATTCATTAACATTGTCATTAACCTTCATTCATTCATTCATTCATATGTGTATGTGTGTGTGAGAATAGCCTTTCACATAATCACCATCATTTACAAGTGTTAATAGAGTGATAAAATTCAATCCTAACACAATTAGCTTCTAAACATGATCATAACTCATTCCTTTAGATCACACACATGCTTCACATCACATTCATATATACAACATCATGATAATACTTCAATTCATCAATTTATGCCTACAATGCCATGATCACAATGTACATAATAAGTAAACACCTCCACCTTTCAAGTGGATCAACAATTCAAGCACAATTCTACATTAACATGAACTTAGGTCAAACTTGCCCTTTCAAGGCTATGATCACAATTCCTTAATTCACCAACAATTCACCATAATTAGACATAGATAATGATCCAAATCAATAATCTAAATCAATATACACATGAATCCATCATCTTTCATTCATAATCAACAACCCACTTCATAAGGCCAAATTTAGGAATTGAGGGAAATCATGGGTTCATAGAGTTTTTCATCTTAAATCATCAATTAGACATCAATATAATCATAACTTGTCATCTGAAAAGGTTTGATGCAAGAACCCATGAGATTGAGTAAAACTTAGGGCTTTTGTGAAACTTGAAAACCTTGAAAACTTCTTTGAAATTGACTCTAGGGTGAAAGATAACCCTAGATGAAGGATCACCATACCTTATACTTGAAGAATCCCATGAAATTTAAGAACAAACACCTTGAAATCCCCAACCCTAGCTTGAACTTGACCTTGATCTCCAATGGAGTTTCTAGAGAGAACCTTTTTAGGAGGGAAGGGTTTTGATTTTGGGAAATATGAATAAAGATTCTAAAAATAGGATATTAATGTTTTAATACTCTTAAAATACCTAAAAATACTTAAAATAACCGTCCACATACTAATTGGGACTTGGGGTGAATTGACCAACTCACCCCTAGCTATGTCGAGACTGCACCAGAAAAATAGTGCCCATTCACGCCCTGGACTCACGGACCGTGAGTCCATTCACGGACCGTACTGCTGGTCAGTGGTCTGGGGATTCAAGTTGTTTTTAGGCCTCTTGACCTACGGAGGCCATCCACGGGGTGTGGATGGACCTACGAGGCGTGAACCCCATCTGTATGTCACCAAGTTTTTGGCCAACTTGATGGTTTCCTTCGGGTCTTAGGGTTTAGGCTTAGGGTCCTCCTCAAGGACCCTTAGGGTGATCCTTAGGGAGTCGTACCTTGACGTCTAACCCCTAAACACCTTAACCATGGCTCGGGACAACATAAACCACATCAAAACTCATGACGAACACAAACGCACACACGTTAGGTTTCACTAGTTCATGTTTTGGTCGTTACATAAATAATGAATGAACTCAAAAAAGGAAAAAATATTAAGCTTGAAACAAAAATGTGTACTCTATTTCTCAATAATCACGACTTTCTAGAAGTAGAACTCAAAATCTAAAGTAGATTACAAAAAACACCAATTCCAAAAGAGAGAGTGTGTGTGTATATATATTAAATTAAAAGCATGAACTTCTAACTTAAATGTTAAATTATTATACTATCCCTAACTTAGGATGTGACTTTTTCGATAAGTTGTGACCTATTCCAAAGAGTTGTGAGTTTTTTATGAGTTGTGACTTTCTAAATAGTTGTGACTTTTTCAATAAGTTGTTTTCCAAAGGGTTGTGACTTCTCGGAAATGTCATGAATTTTCAAATAAGACACAAAAAACACTTCTTCATACCTCCATTTGTTTACTATAAATAGAGGAGCTTCCTCTCATTTTTCAACCACAATTTTTAATTTAATCTTCTACTTTTCTTCTTCTTGCATTTTAAATTTTTGTGTTTTATTATTGTTGAGTGAGTTCGAAGCCTAGTGGAATATGATGTACCATTGTTCAGATGAAGTAAAACGTTCTATCCTAAGAAGTTATATTCCATAACCTCGAATACTTGAAGAAAATAATTTTAACAATATAATAATTATTATTTTTCTTAATATATACAACAATATGTAATGTTCCAATATATGAAGTTATCATGATGTAGTCTAAATTCATTTATTTTTATTAACAGTTTCTCTTTTGATGTAGATATATGCTTCTGAATATCCTTTTCAAAAATTTAGAGAATTTTCACGATTTTTTTATGCTCAAGACAAAAGAATGACTTTATTTATCAATGCTACTTATATGATTTAGATTGTCATGATGTTTGCTTCAAAATAGTTATTACTATATAAATATTTCCCTTTTGTTTTACTTATTTACTATTTCTTAATATTTTAGTATTTTAGACGAAAAAAGTTCATATGACTTGTCATAATACCAGTTGATGTTTGTATTAGTTTAATTTTTATTATTTATTTAATAGATAATTTTTCTGAGATAAATATTCTCATTAATGAAAATATATATTTATATTTAGGTAGGTATTTGTATTTAAATTAAAATATTATATATGTCACGAATGTATTATCAAGTTAACAAGATCTTCTAACTTCAAAATTATATTATTTTAAAATGTTCTGAATTATTTTATTTTTAAAAAAACTCACAACAAATGTAAAAATATGTGAATATACATGAATAATTTAAAATTTATCATTTACAAAATAAATTTTATATTCATTAATATGAAATAAACATTTACATTTGGTCCCTACACTAAATTAAAATATAATAACTATAAAAAAAAATAGTAACATTAATTAGAAGTCCTATTTATTTATGTAAATATAAAATTTATTAGAAACTCAGCTACTGCACATTAATTCTTTAGTTATAACATTATAAATTCTCTTAGTTATTACTAATTACTGCAAACGGTATTCAAACTCTTTTACAGTCTTAGTTATAATATTATGAATTCCAATGTTATTACATTAATTATTTCTATCTTTCATCTTTCCTTATATTAAATTTTGACCAATAATTTTTTATATTACTATACCCTCCAATATATATGATAACACGGTTTTGTTATTTTTCCTACAAAACATGCTTGGTTGAATAAATTAAAAAATCATTTACAAGTATATGAACTATATATTTGTTGGGTGTAAGATGAAGAAGTGATTATATATGTGATTTCAAAGATAGAATATATTTTTTAATTTGAATTTTTAGTTTTTCACGTTAAAAAAAAGGAAACCTTCCTGAGTTAACTATGGACAGTCAGATAACTATCTGTATATAAAATACAAATTAATATATAGAAAATAGTTCTTAAAGATAAAATGTAGTTGTTCTCTCTAGATATTCATATGATATCTAAACAATTTAACGTGGAATACACGTTCAAAGCATATTTGGTTAGATTACAAGAAAACTACACAAAAAAATATCGTCTATAAGGTAATTTTAGTGAGATACGACTAATTAAATGATTGAACCTCATCAAATTGAAATAAACATATACATTATTGCATTTAACTAATAAAAAATTTCATTTCACCATCTTCATAGGTTTGCGTGAAAAAGAAATATATATGACGATCCACATTGAACATTCACAGAATAATCTACAATATTATTTTGTGTTAAGCTTATTATTCAAATATTCACTTAAATAAGCAATACAATTTACCATAACATATATTTTCTGAATTGGTAATCACATGCAACGTACTTGTCAAAAAACTAGTATATATATATATATATAGAGAGAGAGAGAGAGAGACCAAATTCTTCAGCAAACTTACAAAGAAAGTGAGTTTTCATACTTCTACATTCAATTTATTTTTTCTTGTTTATTCTCTTTTGTTATGGTGTTTCGTGATGATTTTTTCTCTAAAATTCATTCATGTTTTGATAAAGCATTAGCCAATCTTTTTTTCCTAAACGGATTGTTCCTTCATTTAATTTAAGTTGAGAAGAAAGATATGAATTCAGTCTCATTTTGCTCTTACAATGAAGAACACTGATTATGTCGTGGTGAGTTAGATAATTTCAAAATTTAATTTAATTTTTAATAATTTGCCTTTTTATTCACTTTTTCTTCTACACTTTGACCTAGCAAGTGTTACTGCTTTAGAAAAAATGATTGTTTATTTCTCCTATCATGAATTTGAAATCATTTTTAATTTATTTCTTTAATCTTTCATTTGATAGTAGGGAAAACCTCTTTTTATATATGTAGGAAACAATCTAATCTTAATCATCATCATCATCATCATCATAATATACAAAATGTTTGTACCCCCAAATTTAAAGTTGAAATAAGAAAATATTGTTAAAAAATTTGAAGGATCATTTTACCATTCATAAAGAAAAAAAACCTTCCATTAGTCTATTAATTTTACCTTAACAAGAAATATGTATTCTAATAAATACAAATAAAGATATAAAAATTGCACTATAAAGCATCTAATGATGAAAGGATAACATGATAGGGCACTTTGGTTTCTCCTTAATAAATTTTTTCATATGACAAGTTGAGAATGCTTAGATTTCATTTCTTTTGAGTAATGTCTATTAAATGTTTCGAAATTGCTTTCATCTTTCAACATTTATTATTGTATTAATCTTAGGTCTACATTCATCTAACCAATTCAAGTTAATTTATCCAAGTATTCTTGTTTAATTTTACTTTAGTTACTACAATAATTTTTAATATAATAAATTGCCTAGGTTTACGATAAATTTGACAGTTAAATTTTTATTAGGTTGTTTTAGTTGATGAGAAATTCTAGCTTTTTTGAATTTTGAATTGTAGATTTTCTACATATTGTGTGGTCAAATTGGCTATTTAAACCCCTCCTATGCTTCATAAAATTATTAAGAGTATTTCAATCAATTCTTTTTGGTCCCACATTTAAAAAAATATCAACAACGGTATCAAGAACTTTATTGATCTCATGGGATATGTGAGTTCTTCCAATGAACTATTATATCATTTTTAACTAGTAAGTGCTATCCATTTTAACCCGTCCTTTTAAACTAAAAGTGCTATTTTTCAGCCCATGCTTTTTTTAACACAAACTATTTTCAACCACTATTTTACCCTAAAAAATTGTAAACAGAAGTCTCTTTTTGAACATATGATAACTATCAAATTTGGTTGGTGAGAATGGAACCATAATTTGAAACTTATGTGATATACGATGTTGTGATGGAAGAAAAATCCTTACAACAACATTTTGCAAATCCTACCAAAGGTCAGAGTAAAACACTTTTAAAAGAGATTTTAGAGACAACAAGGTTATTGAAGGCATTTTTTAAGCACAAGGCCAAAATAATAGAATTCAACATCAACTGTCAAAGTAGAAATTGAAGAGGAGCATTTTTTTCAATTGTAGAAGCAAAGGAGAAGTGTTGAATTTTATTTTAGTTACTGCAATAATTATTAATAAAATAATTTTTCTAGGTGTAGGATAAATTTAAAATTTAACTTTCTACAAGGTTGTTTTAGTAGTTGAGAGATTCTAGTTTTTTTGTTTTAAATTTTGAATTGCAAATTTTATGCATATTATGTGCTCAAATTGGCTATTTAAATCCCTTCTATCGTTAATAAAATTATTGAGAGTATTTCAATCAATTAGTTTTGATGCCCCATTTTTAAAAACACCAACAATTCTTAGCTTGATAAATTATATGTCAAACAACCTTCTTATCCCTTATCTCAAAACATAGAGAATCCTAGGACTTGAAATTTGAACAATGATATTTGTTTGAAACGATCTGGTCGCTTTGGCAAAATTGTGCTTCTTCAATTCCTAGAGGCAGGAGGGTTCATAATTACAACATATTTGCTAAATCAATTTATCAAAATATTTTTTCAACAAAGATTAAAATTCAACGAACAAGTTTTCAATTGATGAGTATACAAAATCATAATTCTAAAAAGGTAGTGTAACCTTTGCTTAAAGTTTTGAATTATCTATGCAATTCTAAAAGAGGTTCTAGTGATACTAGCAACTTTATCCTTATATCTTCACCAAGGAAACTTTGTCCTAAAACAATTATCACGTTTTCATGAAAAGAATTTGATCGTGCACATGCTAACATTACCATACTTGCTGGTGGTAAGATAAAATTCTACACCGACTTCACCAAATCCATTATATTTATCAGATGTTTTCCTAATTCTTCAATAAATTGAAGAAAACAAGCTATTTAGTTCCACAAACAAGAAGAGAAACAATGAAGAAAAGGAATCATCAATTTTTATTTGTGTTTTAGTACAACTGGGGAAGGATGTTGGATAATTAAAGATTTTTTTGTAGAAGATGCATGACTGAAAATGACATAACAGAAATATCTTTGAAAAAAAGTTTTTTATAACTATACCTATTAGTTTCTTGAACTAACTGAGGGATGAATATTGTAACTTTTGGATAGTAAAAAGATGTTTTTTATTCATTAACATAACACATGGATGTAACCTGCCTAGGTTTAGCTTATAGGTCAGAGATGTTTTAAGCCCAAAGCTCCTCATAAATACAAATTATTTGCCTTCATAGTGGAATTAATTTTTGTTACATTCACTAGATTTTGAATTAATGACCTAAAAGCTAGGTTTAATGTTTTATGGGATATTTTCATATTTGCATGACTAACTATAATTGAACAAAAGATTATTTTTTTTACTAATTTGTACTTGTACTGTGAAATAAAAGTGTTATCCTATTGCAATTTTTCTAAAAATAAAAACAAGTCCATTTATTCTTTTTCCATGTTTTCTTGAATTGGTAAATTTATTTCATACCTAATATGTTCTAACTTTTTTGTTATTATTAGTATACCGAGAAAGCTTCACATAGTAGTTCTGATCCTAATTAATTGAATAGTTTGTTCCTATTTTAATACTTTGCTTGTCAACTTTAAATTTAGTAGTACTATAGGAGAAATGTTTAACTTTTAAGTAAGCATGAATTCTTAAATTTAAATATATAACTCGATTGATCTCTTCTTTTGTTTGATTCCACAGATATTTGGAATGAAATTTGAAAAAGGAAGGAAATCCCCAATGAATATGGTGCAAAACCAAAAGTCCGATGTAGAAAATGAAGGAAAAAAAGGAGAAAATCTAATGCTGAACAAAAAATCTGATGAAGACACTAACACAAAAAAGAAAAGAAAAAGGATCTATACTACTTTGTTGAGAAGACAATACTCGACAAAGACCAACAAAAAGACTATGTTATATTAATTTCTATTTTTATCTTTTTGAATGGTGTATTTTAGTAAATGGGGGGGGGGGGGAGGGTATAGATGTAGAAGATGCATATCTTAAATTTAATATCAGGAAGTATTGTGTCCCATTTTTGTACATGATTTGTTTTTCCTTTTTTTATCAAAACATTTTTTGTTTATACATTAGAATGATTTTTCAGTTAATTTTGAAAACATTACTTTTTAAAGTGTCATTCAATTTTGCTCTAAATGCCTACGTAACATAAATCTAATTCCCAAATGTTGAACTTCATATAGAGGAAGCTTCCAAATCGGGAGCAACTATAGATAACGTGGATGATAATCCTGGGATTGGTGTATCTTCTATATCTAAACATGTTCATGAATCAACTTCAGAAGTAAGTGTATTTTTCGTCATCTTTTACTCTATGTATACTTAAGTAACTTGCATAGACTTAATATAATGTATATGCAGCCTACTAAGGAAGATGTTCGGACCTCCCTTCAACAAAATGATATTGTGCCAAGCCCATCACAAGCAAAACGACAAAAGGTATTACAATAAACAGTAAGTTTAAACTTTCTGCACCTACTTTGGATAGTTAAGAAGACTAATTATGTATAGGGACTCATTTAATTTCATTAAGATTAAGAAGTCTGAATCTTAATACACATATGCATATTAAGACGTATGTTGGAATCATGACCTCCATAATTCTTCTAAGGATCGTTTATGGGTTATCTGATTCTTAGAATGTTTAGTAGTTCAAAATAAGTACGTTTGTAATTACCCAGAAATTTCACTTCCAAACTTTTATTGACGCAATAAAACATCTAACTACAAACTAATGTAACCTAAGGAATTATAAACTCTAATTCCTAGACTCAGACGCAAACCCCTAGGTTTATGTCCCAAATCTCAAGTTGCCCCCAACTCAAACATCAAACTGCACTAAATTTCGTAGCAGACAAATCACGACAACTTTAACAAAAGACTCAAACTAAACAAAATAGAATTCTACAATTATGTTCTTCGTAGAACTTCAAAAAAACATCAATATGAACCCTCTCACAATAAGACTATGTTTTACTCGTATCTTTCTATGTAAGTGCACAACCTTCTTTGGAGAAAACTTTGCTCTATTTATAGAACAAGAGTCCCTTCCTACTTCAACTCTACTTCAACAAACTTGTAGTGATTCCTTTTCCTTGTGGGACTTGGAATACTTGTAGTGTTCCTTTTCCTCATGGGACTTTGAGTACTGTATTATTTCTACTGCCTCAACATTATTCTTTCTCTCTATGCCCAAATGGGATTTTATTTTCTGTGATCATATTTGTGGACTCGTTCTTTGCACCTATCACTTGTCAAAACCTAACTCTGTCTAAAAAATTCCCCCTTTTTGATGACGATAAATCCATGAATCTGTGTGTGCATTTCAACCTGCTGAAAGAGGTTACACAAACATATAACTCAAAGTAACATGCTAGAAGACTAGGACATAATCATACATAGCCCCATCCCTCTTTTAATATCATAAAAATATATCAATAAAGCATAGAAGTAATTAATACTCAGGGTTGCAAAACAATCACCAACACTATCAAGGCTAGAA
This sequence comes from Solanum commersonii, assembly GCA_029007595.1. NCBI lineage: Eukaryota > Viridiplantae > Streptophyta > Magnoliopsida > Solanales > Solanaceae > Solanum > Solanum commersonii. Next base: position 730,479 of record JAJTWQ010000195.1, read on the forward strand.
CAATTAAAACTAAAACCAAGTGCATTAACAGGAAACCACATAAAGCAAAAACCATAGGGCCAATAGATCCATTTTCCAGAGTGTATACACCACCACTTGCACAAACGGAAAAAACAAACAAAAGAAATATAAGCAAAAAAAGATACACTAGGAACACATGGCATGGAAAAGCTAGGGAGGAGTGGATGCGGAAGGAGATGTAAGGGAAGATTCATTTCCAGTAAGTCATAGAGGCCTCTGAGATTAACATAGTTTGTAGATTTTTTAACTAATAGAGGTACCTAATCTAAAGCATGGTCAGCCTTCTGACGTGCATTTTCTTCCTCTAAACCAGAATGTTCAAAACCATAAGAGATATGCAACTGATTTATTGCTACCAAATGAGACGCCCTGAGTGCAATAATCTCTGCATGTTTAGCAGCCAACGATGCCCAAAGCCTCTGAAGTGGTGCATTAACCTCCCCTAGGTGGAGCAGGCACTGCAACCTAGTTCACCATACCCAAAACATCCTTAGCGATCTAATACCGCCACTCCTTAAGTGGAACCTCAAAGTGTTCAAAAATCATTCCCAACCAGAACCCATACCCCAAAGCATACCAGTTTTTTTCCTAAACACAAATGTGATGCATATGGCACCAGATAAGACCAGGAAACTCGATGGAACCCTAGAAATAAGAATATCCATAAGTGTTATATCCATGAAATTGGCCTAAGTGAATTTTTGTTGTCACGACAAGATAATCTTATAAACAATATCAAACAATAGCTTATGGAGTGATAACATTGATCTATTGTCTACTTTGGTATGAATTTCTAAGGTAGGATCATTCGCAAAACAGTAAGAGATCTCTAGGGTAGATGGTACCTCATCTAATATGGAATAATCCCTCTTTACATAGTGACACCAACCTATACTAGGAATCCCAAAATTTTATGCCATACATTCAGAAGTGAGAGTAAACAAGACACCATGAACTGTACTAGTGATAGAGGTAGACGGGCCAAATGCATTGATATAAAATATCCAAGTTTGTTCTCTTCCCATACGGAGACACATATTGCCCTAAAGTAATAGGTTAGTCCAACCCTCTGCCTCTAGAAGATCAAGATAGGTGCACATTAACCTTACAATGGAGAATAGTGCGTTGCTTAAGTATACGAACCCAGAAGTCCTGACATCTAGGGTAACCTCAGTATCATCACTTAACTCAACACCAAATTTATCACTCTTCATTTTCCCTTGTAATTCGTCCCCCTGAGATGTAGAAGTAGAAAAAACACTCTCATGACTACCAGAGTTAGTAGACTCATCATTTAAACCGATGCAGATAGTACCTTTGGAAATAGTAGGTTGAGAAGCCTATTTTACAGTATGACTAGAGGAACTTAGACCTTTACCCTTCTTAGCTCGTGCTAGCTCATCAGGTTCATCAGATATTTCTATAGGGTCAGTGGGATGGATAAACATGAGTTTTAAGGACCTAGATTTGTTGGTATAAAAGGTGATGAGACCTTCATCAAGAGCTCTTTTGACCGAGTGGGTAATACGAATAGGGATAATCATAAACAACGTAGTAGGAAGAGTCTTGTGAGGTTCATCTATTGGCACCACCACAGGCTTGCTAGTAGCCTTCCGTAATCTTGACCTTAGTCATTTAGGGATTTAATTGCAATGTGCATGGTATCCTTAGAGCTTATATTAAATTCCTAAGATTGTGCTAATACATAGCATGTTCTCCCTTACTAGATGAACTAATGTTGAGCCTAGCGGGTGAACCAGGTTCAGTCGTAGGGTCCTAGTCTATTCCCGCTTACTAGTTGCATCCTCTTAAACTCCCTCAATTTCCACAAGAAGCTTAGATCCCCCTGAGATGGAGCTATACTATATTGAAACAAATCCGGATGTTATATTCTAGTGGAATTCCCAAACACAATTTCGAGCAGAATTGATGTGCAAACTTGTTCCTCAAACAGTACAATTGTCAAAACTTGTTTAGAGGAAAGAGAGGGTGATGATATTGTATTACTGATGGGTTGGGGGTTAAGGAATCTATGTTTGATGGAGTTTTCATGGTGAGAGGAGTGTGATGGTTTAGTTTACTAGAGGAGGGTGTGAGATTGCAGTTATGGGTGTGTGTATTTAGTGGTGGTGGAAGCCGAATTGGTGGGTTATATGAGAAGTCCAAGAATGTGAAGAGTTCCACTTGGAATAAAGTTGTGTAGGTTGCCATAATGATGTGATGGTTATCAACTTTTTGAAAATGACGGTGCAATATTTGAGTATGATGCTTACAATTTTTATAGTGACGCGTGGAAGGAATAGGTTATTCCTTATAGTTTTTTAATTTATGCATTTTACATCAAGAGTGGAGTACATACCTGTATTTTAGGACCCACTAGACCCATCTTTCGATCTTTGTGCGTTCTTTCACCTGAAAAAAATTACTTGGTTATAGTTTCTAAAATGTTTTAGAATAGGTGTAGGGATTATATAATTTAATCCGTTCTTTTGTGCCGTATGCATAGTATTCTTTAGAAGTCATGGAGGGTGGCTTAGGCAATTTTAATCATCCCTAGTTCCAATTTGTTCCTTTCAAAGTGTTCTCTTGCTAATGCCTTGGTGAAGATATCTACGATTTGTTTTCTAATAGTGTGAAATTCATGGAGACCAACCCTTTTCTACATTGTCCCTTAAGAAATGATGTCGGATGTCAATGTATTTTGTTCTTTATGTTGAACTAGGCTTCGGCTATATTTATTGCAATAGTATTGTCACAAAATATTCTAGCACATCCAGTGTTCAACCCAAAGTCTGAGTTGTCATTTGATCCATAGAACTTGAGCACAACATGTCGCTACAACATATTCAACTTCGATAGTAGATAGAGCTACAAAATTTTGTTTCTTTGTTGCCCAAGAGATCAGACATGACCCTAAGAAGTGAGCCATACATGTACTACTCTTCATGTCCACTAAGTTTCTTGCATTGTCTTTATCACATATACTACTAATTCAAAATTTCTTCCTTTTGGGTAATAGAGTCTCAAGTTTGTGGTTCCTTTTAGGTAGCGTAGAATCCTTTTAACAACCTATAAATGAGGTTCCTTAGGATAAGCTTGAAATCGAGAACATTACCCAACACTAAACACAATGCCTATCCTTCTAGCTATAAGATACATGAGTGACCCAATTATTCCTCTATAGAGCTTTTAACGACGATTGAACCTATTCTCTCCAGATCTAACTTGGTAGCTTTGGCAATTGGGGTATTGATTGTTTTTGCATCCTCCATTTTGAACCTTATGGGTAGTTCTTTGACATACTTATGTTGGTGAATTAGGGTACCTACTTGATTTAAAGTCTTGGGAAATAGTTTAACTCTACAATCATGCTCATTTCAAACATATTGCTCATTGGAAATGCAAAGTCATTTGTGAGTGGTTTATTTGTGGCACCCCAAGATGATGTAATCCACGTATACCGGTATAATTAGAAAGTCCTTTCTTTTATTCTTGAGAAAAAAAGTATTGTCAATTTTTCCTCTTTATACCCATGACTTAAGATAAATTTTTACAGTTTATCTTACCATGCCCTAGGTGCTTGTTTTATCCCATAGAGAGCTTTGTCAAGCTTATAGAAATGTTCAGGATAGTTATTATTTTCAAATATAGGTGGTTGTTTAATAAACACTTCCTCTTTTAGTAGACTATTTAAGAATGCACTTTTTACATCCATCTGATAGAATGTGAATTCCATGTGGACAACAAATGCTACAAGTAGTCTTATTGCCTCTAATCTTTCCACTGAAGCAAAAGTTTCATCATAATATATGCCCTCTTCTTGATCATAACCTTTCACCACCAATCTTGCTTTGTTTCTTGTTATGGTACTATGTTCATCAAACTTCTTTATGAACAACCACTTATTTCCAATAATGGTTCTATTTGGGGTTCTTGGCACTAGGCGCAAGATTTTGCTTCTTTCAAATTGATTGAATTCCTCCTCCAAAGCTATAAACCAGTCAGCATCTTACAAGGCCTCACTAATTTTCTTTGGTTCCATCATAGAAATGAATGCACAAAAAGCACAATGATTTTTAGTCTTGATCTGGTGGTTATGCCGGATCTGAGATTAGTGAGTATGTTATCTATTAGATGTGATCCTTGGTACTTGTAGTCCTTTACTACCAACTCCTGTTGTTTTGAGTCATGATTATCAATCAGCCCTCTTTGATTTTGCCCAGATGTTTCTTCTTCATTTCCTTCATTTTCCCTATGATATGGAGCAGTGTTTACATCATCTCTAGGTGAAGAACCTGGTTCGTTTACTTATTCTTGTTCATTCTCGGCATATAATCTTAATGGTTCATCCTGAGGACTTTTTGGTTAGCTATAACATTTGTATCATCAAATACTGCATGTACTCTTAGATGTTACTCGTATGTTTCTTCTTCATTTTCCCCATGAGATGGAGCAGTGTTTACATTATCTGTAGGTGAAGAACCTGGTTCGTTTACTTGTTCTTGTTCATTCTCAGCATATAATCTTAATGGTTCATCCTGAAGACTTTGGTTAGTTTTAACATTTGTTTTATCAAAAACTGCATGTACTCTCTCTTCTACACACATTAGTCTTTTGTTTAGTAACTTATAAGCTTTTCGATATGAAGAATATCCTAGAAAAATTCCATCACCACTTCTAGTATCAAACTTTCCTAACAGATTCTTTCCATTATTATGAATGAACCATTTACACCTGAAGGTTCTTAGGTGAGTTATGTTAGGTTTTCTGCCTTTTAGTAATTCATAGGGAGTTTTATGTAGCATGGATCTAGACATACACCTATTTATAGTATATCATGCAGTATTCATGGCTTCAGCCTAAAATTGATTAGTTATGTTGCTAGCAATCATCACAGTTCTAGCCATTTCTTGAAGGGTTCTGTTTTTCCTTTTTTCTACTCCATTTTGTTGAGGAGTCCTAGGTGCTGAGAAATTGTGGTCAACCCCATGAGATTCATAATATTGAACAATGTTAGAGTTCTCAAATTTAGTTCCATGATCATATCTGATAGCTACCAGTTGTTTGTCAAGTTTCTATTGAAGTTTTCTTATTAATGTACAGAAGGCTTCAAATTTATCATCCTTTGAAGCAATAAAAAGTGTCCAACTGTAGCCTTGTAAACTCATCTACTAGTACAAACACATATTTTTCCACCTCTACTTCTAATCCTCATAGGTCCACATAGATCCATGTGTACTAGTTCTAAGGATCTGGTTCATCTTATAACCTGTTAAGATTTAAAGGATGATTTTAGTTGTTTTCTTGGAGTACATGCTTGACAAAACCTTTCTTCTTTAAACTTAGTTTTAGGAAGTCCTATTACTAAATCTTTAGAAATAAGTTTGTTTAATTAATTGTACGTGACTAGCATGACCTAGACGTTTATGCCATAGTGAAGGATCTCTATCCATTTCACTTAGACATAAGATTTTCAGCAGGTACCTTTGTAGTATCTAAAATATATACATGCTTATATCTTTGTCCAGGTAAGACAATTTCCTTTGTTTCAAGGTTTATTAATTAATTCAACTCCTATGGAAGATAAAATTACATTGTTTCCTTTATCACAAAGTTGTGATATGCTGAGCAAGTTGTGATTCAAGACTCCAACATGATACACATTTTCAATTGAGTGTTGACTAGTCTTACCTATTTTTCCAATCCCTTTAATCTGACGTTTTTGTCCACCGCCAAATGATACCATTCCATGTTTTCTTTCTTTAAGTGAGAAGACTTTTGATTTATCTCCAGTCATGTGCCTTGAGCAAGTGTTGTCCATATACCAGTATTGGTTGCTTCCCCTCACCTTTTCCCAAAAAATTCAAGGGTTAGATTTTGGAACCCAGATTAACTTGGGTCCTTTTATTTGATTGAAATGGTGAATAAGGTCCTTGTTTATCCAGTTAGGTAATTTTATTTTCCTTAGTACATACATGTTCCTTTGATGTGTGTTAGTTTTAATATTTTCGATAGTACTCACAAGGTGTTTCTAGAGTGACCCATGTTACCACAAAGTGTGTACAATGCAGGATTCCCATTCATAGATTGACTATCAAAACTTATTCTAGCTTTTATGTGTTTTATTTAAAAATATTTTTTAGACTGGCTTTGAGAGTTGCCACTTAATTTTTAAGAAAAAATCAAGAAAACTATTGTTTTCAAAAGACTAAAACAGTAAATCTATTGAAAACTTAAGGGGGTTCGAGGTTCATATTAATATTCTAGGAAGGTTTTTAAAGCACCTAGAATATCCGCTAATGCGGTTATCCAACAACTAATTTATTTGGCTAAAATAATTTTGACTTAGCTTGACTTGCAAAATTGAACTATTTTGTTAGTTAGGACCATTTTAAGGGAGAAAAATAGAATTATGAAATATTATCTAAGCGAAATATTTTGTAAACTTGTTCTTTAAGTTTTGTTAAGAGATGACCGATTTAGTTAAATTGTTAAATCAAAATGAACGCCTCTCGAGGATTTGAATGGTTGACCTTAAGATTAATGGCAAATATTAGCAAGTAAGGGAGCATAATAAAATAAAGGAGGAGAGAGATTTGGGCAAAAATCTGGTTTTTCTGTCCGCCTGGACCAGTATTTGGGCATATTTTCGTTTTGGGCCTTTGGCCCAATTTTTCACCTGTCCTAAACTAACACGAAATAAAATATTATTTGGGGCCTTAGGCCCAATTTTCACCTGTCCTAAATTTCTAACAGAAATAATAATAATAATAATAATAATAATAATAATAATAATAATAATAATAATAATAATAATAATAATAATAATAATAACTAAATAGGCTTAGGCCCAACAAATAACAAAAATACAAATTTTAAAGATTAGTGGCCTCTTTAAGCCAATTTCCTCATTTTTCGTATACACTAGGCGTATGCTAGTGTATACAATCTCGTATCAGCTCCAAACTCTGTTCGTCAAATTTCGGGGGACCTTCTTCGATTTGCTATAGTTGGTTGACTCGATAAAGGATTTAGAGCCTTTGCGGCTCTCTCGGAATGCGAAGGAAGAGTCCGTGAGGACTCGGACATATTTCACATGCGAAGCGAGGAACAAAGCACAAAATTAGCATTTGAGAGATAAAGTGGTAAGATTATGTAAAATAAAGAAGATAGGAAAATAATAGAAAATAAGTAGCACATGCTAGTCAAAACATTAATAATGCCAAACTTAAACAATAATTTAAAGGGAAGACCGATTAGGGACAAACATCTTTCTTATCTACGATAATGGATAATGATGTTGTAAAAAAAAGTCAAAGGAAGATTAATATCTTTTCTAGAAATCAACAAAGCCAGCAAACAAAGGAAAACTAAAGTCAACACTTCCAAACTCAAGTAGGACATTGATTATCACCTTCTGTGCAAAAATAAATAAATAAAGTTCTCGTTTCCACTAAATGATCCCTTTTCCAAATAAAATAGATGCACTTCTTACAAACTTGAATTAGCACCTTGGTATGAGACATGAAGATCCAAGTAAGATGGGCACATGATGCTAAACAAACAAGCAAATTAAACTTTAATATCTACATGTCCTAGTTCATGCATTTAGCTAAAGCAAAAGGTGACGTAATGTGGAACAAGATTTGGACTAACGTAACAAGAGGAATATCCATCCCATGGAGCCAACTTCATGCTAGTAAGAAACTCCCCTTTTTGCGCTTATGACCAAAAGGATCGAATTAAATAAGATGAGTGTGAGAAATGACGAAATATCTACTCACTAAATGCATACATAACCGAATTATGGCCCACGTGAAAAGACTTAGACCATAAGAGAACAAAGACACACTTCCTTGAAGACAATTTTAACAACAAATGATGCAAGCCAACCAGATAAATAAATATAGCATGGAAAGATTTCTAATCAGGCGGAATTAGACATGTGAAAGCTATGCCGATGTAAACCCAACATGTTGACTCCCAAACGTCAAGGAAACAAACAAAACTGCTTGACAAGTCTCCATACTTCATGATGATTTAATCAAATGAGCTCATTTACGATTAATACCAATAGACTAGCAGCAAACTCCCAACAAGTTATTCTCATTTTAAGAGGCAAGAGACAACACATTTAACATTAAACCAACAATAACTTAATGTATTTTTAGTAGATCTAAGCTGCAAATGTTTGAAGGGAGAGAGAAATAAAACTCGTAAGTATAAGGGCTTGAAGAAAGCGACCTTCTAATGAGCAGGGAGTTGGGGCATCAGTTTGTGACATTCCAAACATTCTGAAAACTAGACAAACACATTGAACACATTTTTCCCACTGCTGCAGATTCTCAACGAATAATGGCAAACTAAACTAAAAGAAAGCATCTCCAGACCGACGTTGGGACAACTATGAAAATCGAGAAAACGTTGGGACAATAATTGACCCGAAGTCCTCTCTACATCAACTTAACAGCAGCTACAGCCGACAACCAACTACATAAAAAAAAAATAAGAGGTGTTACCTTCCGAAGTGCAGCAAACAGGGACGGGAAGAGCAAAGGGGCGAATAACTTCCAACACCACACGTTCCGACTCGAAATGTGATAACCGAACCAGTTCTCCTCTGCCTTTCTTTTTGAAGTATTTAGTAGGTACTTTAGCTATTTTTGCTAGGCTATTTGTGTGTATTTTTGCTCAAATCTAAATCCCAACTCAGAATTTTTCAGCTTCAAAGAAAAAAAATCCCCCTTTACGATGAATAAAAGCAATTATATAGAAGGGAAGCTAGGGTTCGGATTTTTTGGGGGGAAAGGAATAAAAATCGGATTCAAAAGGCCAAATTCGAAATTCAAAACTTCAAAACCTTTCACCCTTCCGGCTAAACACCTTTTCTTTGAGGTTTTGGCTCATTCCGAAAGGGGAAAGGAGGACAGAGGCGTGCCTGCTTTGTGCTGCTGCATGTGTCGGCGTATTTGGACTGCTGCTGTACGTTTCTCTGGGTTTGCTGGTTCTGTTTGCTGCATCATTGCTGAAGAAAAAATGAAGAAGAAACGTGGGTTTGTTGTCGGGTCTGGAAGAGGGGTGTGGGAATATTGTATTGTTGTCAATGGGTATTTGGTATGTTGGGCTGGGAATTTTGTCTTGTGAATTGGGAATTGAGCTGCTGGAAAGGGGTTGGATTTGGCCCAAAAAACGATCTTTAATTGGGTTATAAAAAGGCTCAAAATAGAGTTTGAATGAAATTGTTAGGCTTGTAATAAATGAGCTAGATTTTGCAAATATAAAATGGCTAAATGGATTGAAATTATAGCCATATAAAATTAAGGACATAGCCGATTTGAATTAATCTGGTGTATCCGGCTAGAATTTAGACACGATGAATTAAGATTAATTAATTAACGAGCTTCTTAATCTTAAAGACATAAAATAGTTAACTCAAATATAAGTTAAATAATTTAAAATATAACTATTATATAACTTAACTAATTAACCAAAATATTTAATTAAAACAAAATCCTTTTGAAACGATTTTCAAATAATCATAAAATATACTAATTATATATATAATTATGTAAAACATATATATTATCTAAAATTTATAAAAAGTGACAAAACTTATTTAAAATAACTTGCAAACTATATATATATATATTTTAAATTTTTTTTATAAAAACTAATTACCTTAAATCGTTTAAAATTGGAGAAGCTTAATGATCAATCTATGTTGGAGAGGGTCAAAATTGGGTGTCAACATTATGTTATGGGTGCTAGTTCCTAGATGCGTTACAATCATGGAAAACTTAGTCCATTTATTTGCTTGTTCAAGCTAATATTTGATTCTAGCTAATTCAACATTAATTCTCCTAGAGTTTTCCTTTTCTAAGAATAATTCATCTTTAAGTCTTTCAACATCTTGTTCACGTAAGAGTTGATCACTCTCCTTATCTTTTTCCTTACCAATGACACTTAATCTTAATATTTTAGTTTTGAGGGAAAGGTTACAAAAATCAAGTTGATGAGTCCTTTCAAGAAAATCTTTGTTCTTTCTTTTAACTCAGTATTGAGTTTTACAAGATCATTGTACTCAAACTTTAGACTAGTCATAGAAGCTACCAACTGATTCTTGTCAGTATTCAAATCATGTATGGTATTTATGAGAGTGAGCATTAAAGAGGATAATTTCTTCTCTAGTTTATCTTTGAGATCAGAAATGTTTACCGTCTCTTCCTCAGTGTCGGAATCAGATATGTTTTTGTATCTTATATGGCCATAAGTGCAATGTCATCATACTCCTCTGTACGTGTTCCCCAACTAGCATTCATAGATTGATTATTTTCCTTCTTATTATTTTTCCTTTTTTTTCAGTTCTCTTTTTTCCTTGTCTACCCTTTATTTTCTTCACTCAACTTTCCACATAGTACAATCCTTTATTTGATGTTCAGTTACACCACATTTATAACATCCTCCATTCCAACCTTTTTTGTGCTATTTTCCTTGGTAGGAGAAGGTTTCTTTCTATAGTTCATGCCTTTATTGAATAGTTTTTTTTTTACATTTCTTCTTATCAAGGCTATATCATCATCATCTATATCAAATTAATCATTCTCATCAGTTGCCTTGAGAGCAAGACTCTTATCTTTATCTCATTTACTTCTTTTGGCACTTTCGACATTCATCTCACATGTTTTAGATTTCCTACAAGCTCATCTAAGGTCATATTTGTTAAGTCTTTATCCTCTCTTATTGCAGTAACTTTGATTTCCTATGATCTGGGTAGAGTTTGAAGAACCTTATCTACATGTTCCTCTGTAGTGTATATTCTTCCTAAGGACATTAGTTCATTAACCACTCTGGTGAATCTAGTGATCATATCCTGAAGTGACTCTCCATTTTCATCTTGAAGGACTCATATTTAGTGCATAGTCTAGCAATTCTAAACATTTGAACTTGGGTATTAGAACCTTCATGTGTGTTTAGAAGTGTATCCCATCTTTGTTTAGCAATGGTACATTCAGAGATGCAGTTGAACTCGTAAGGTCCGAATCCACATACGAGAATGCATTAAGCCTTGTCATTCTTTCCTAGCATCATGTAGTCAACTTCTCCATACTGAGCCTTAAGTTTAGGGATATCCTTTCCTTCACTATCCTTGATTGTAGGCATTAAAGGTCCATAAGTAACTCTCATCCATAGTTCATAGTCTTCAACTTGAATGAAGTCTTCCCTTCTTGCCTTAGTCTAAGAGTAATATTGCCCATTAAATAATGGTGGCCTGTTTATGTGTTGTCCTTGACGGTGTCCAAGAGGAGGTGAAGAATTCATAGTGATCTTACCTTGACTTGTTAGACTCTTGATTAAGATAACCTGCTCTGAGACCAATTGTTGGAATTATGACCTGTGTAATTTTTCTAGGGATCATGTATGATTATCTGATCCTTAAAATGTTTAGTAGCTCAAAATCAGTACGTTTGCAATTGCCCAACGTTTTCACTTTCAAACTTTTATTAACTTAATAAAACTTCAAACTACAAATATTTATCAATAAATGTAATCTAAGAAATTATAAACTCTAATTCCTAGACTCAGAACACAAACCCCCAGCTATTCCCAGATCTTCAAGTTGCCCACAACTCAAAGATCCAAAAACACTAAATTTCACAACATATAAATTACGACAACTTTAACAAAAGACTCAAAATAAACATGATAGAATTCTTCAATTATGTTCTTCGCAGAACTTCAACAAAATTTCAATTTGAACTCTCTCACAATCAGACTATGTTTTACCCGTACCTCTCTATGTAAGTGCACAACCTTCTTTGAAGAAAACCTTGCTCTATTTATAGAACAAGAGTCCATTCCTACTTCAACTCTACTTCAACAAAATTTGTAGTGATTCCTTTTCCTCGTGAGACTTGGAATACTTGTAGTTGTTCCTTTTCCTCATGGGACTTAGAATGTTGTATTATTTCCACCGCCTCAACATTATTATTTCTCTATATTTCCAGTTGGGATTTGGTCTTCTGCTATCATGTTTGTGGAACTCTTTCCTAGCACCTGTCACTCATCAAAAGGTATCGTAGTCTAACAATGTGAATTAAGATCTAGATGTACGAATTTGAATGTTCATCTGAATATTAAGATAGTATATTGATCTGAACACCAAATGATTATGTTTGTTTATTTTCAGTATCAAAATGTACATAAGAAATTACATTGTATCAATAAAATATTATAAAATCTCATTTCAGCAAAATAATTTTTTTTATAGAAAATAATATCTAAAAAACCTGTATTTTATATAAAATATTTATCAACTAAAATACAAATAAAACTTATATATTAATATAAAAATATGCCACTATGAGATAACATGAATTCTTTAAAGAAATAAGTTGATATCCATCAAAATCTCCAAGTAACTTGAAAGCTAAAATTGGCTTTGTCAACTGTAATTTCCTGTGTGCAAGTAAGGGATTCTCTATGTTCTTGGTCCCCGATAAGTTTTTAACCATATTTTGTTATATTCACATATGTTTGAACTCCGTAAACATGGATTAGTTAAAAAATAAAACCAATAACTAGGGGAAAATACTTATTTTTCATGAGATTGATAACATATATAGAGGCTAATTTTTGCTCAAACTATTTATTTTAGTCATCAATGAGTTTGCGAAGAGAGATTTATATTGAATTCACACATATCAGAAGGTAAAGTTGTATCATTTTAAATCATAAATGGGATATCATAAAACACAGTAATAGTTGAAGAGGAGAGAAAAATGGTATGTGCTTGAGAAGAAAATTAAGTGGCATAAAGAATAACGAGCCTCTGAATGGTGTTAGGATTCTGTTATAGATCTAATTCGTTCAGATCTTCTTAGACCCATTAAGAGGTTTAAAAGGAAAGAAAACAAATCCATTTAATGGGCAGAGTCTTAATCATTCACATTTAAACCTTAAGAACAAATTCACTTAATGGATTGATTTGAATAATTAAGATTCAAACCTCCATTAAGTGTAAACAAATGAGGCTAGAACCATTTCATAGTTTTCGACTAGAAGGATCCTTTAGCAGCAACATCTCTTGATTCTAATTACAGATTCTTCATCATTGAAAAATATCTCTTGTATTGATCTTTTATCAGTGCTCTATTTGTTGTAGTTAACAAAACTTCGACATCGATTCATTGGATTAATCTGCTATTTTTTCTTATTCTTATTTTTAGATGGATCTTGGAGGTAACATTTGTCCACCAGTTACACAGCCTCCTACAAAATCTTCTGCACAGTGGAAAGATCCTCTAAATGTTGGAAAGTATGATGAACTCCACAGATTGATTATTATTCCCAATAGATTGGGGTATGAATTCATGTAATCTTTTTAATAGTTCTTTTAAGTTGAGCCTTGTGTAAAATTAGAAGTGCACTATAGACTACTTTAGCTACATTATTGTATGTTGATGTTTGATCATATTTAGAAGTGAGATTAGTCAAATTCTTAATCTATTAGGTTATACAACAAATAATATAGTTTGCAAAAGAATAAATATCACGTTCAACAAACATGGTAGTTTCAAAATTATTTAAAAATATACTAGTTTTATCCTTCTATTCATTTGTTTTCATTTTGCAGTAGCTTCTCTATCATCACAATTTTAAATATAATGCAGGTTATATCCTTCTATTCAGTCTGTGAAGGCTATGGTTGAATCAATGTGTTCTTTTTATCATGGAGCATGGAGGTACTAGAAAGATGTTCCATTGAACATTAGAGAGAGAATGTTGGATGACTTCAAGCTAAAAATAAATCAATTATCTACTTGAAGTGTTTAATAACTCCTTGGTCTCAAACAAGTTTATCAATCTAGATACAGGACATTTATTCAATCTAAAAATTCAATTTTACGCAGATGAAGTGTGCATGATCTCTTGAGCATGAGGCAAAGATTCGAGAAACTTTTTTAAGAAAATGTTCTCATAGGTTGAGTTATTTGATTTGGTATGCCCAAAACATGATAAGAGGCCATCATGGATTCATGAAGATATATGGAAAAAACTTAATGAGTATTGGGCCTCTCCAGAGGTTAAGAAAAAATACACAATGGAAAAGAAAGCCCAAACATCTATTCTACCTCGTTCTCCTCAGCCTTCCGATAAGGAGGAGTAAGGTACTTTTAAATTAGCATAAATTGAGATTTAAAATTAGGATCTGTCATCATTTAATGATTTATAGTTGAATGGTCCTAATTCTTAAAAGTTGAACACTATGCAATTCATGTGTAAGAGTTTGTCCTTTCTTAAGAGTTTCTGGAGTTTGGTAAAATTTTGTGTGATTAATGTTGTATAAGTATAAGATCTAAATTCAGGAAATTCCTTATTTGCCTTAAAACCAATTACTTACCATGAATAAAATAGAACATGCAAAGAGTGGAGTAGATACACATGATCCATGTAGCATACCCCTTGTTAAGGAATATCCGGCTAAAAGATTAGCATGATAATAAACATTTACTATAATAAGTCATATTTGATTGTTCTATCTATCTATCTATCTATCTATCTATCTATATATATATATATATATATATATATATATATATGATTGTATTATAAATGCATATTACCTAGTGTGTTGGGTTATTCATACATACATACATACATAAAATACATATATATATATATATATATATATATATATATATATATATATGTGTATTATAAATCTTCTCCTTAACCGTTTTCTACTAAACACCTCTAATGATTCTTTTTTCTTATCACAAAAACTACCCTAAAATTAATATCTTTGTAATTATGTAATCTCCAAAATCATTAATTATTTTGACGCATTTTCGACCCCAGAGTCCAAGTTAAGTGTTGATTTGTTTAGCTAAAATGTTTGATCTGAGATTCTTTCTGTCATTTAGTTGCATTTCATCGCATTCTTCAAGAATTGTGTTGATTCAATTGCTCTACATTCATGCACTTTCTCATTCTATTATCTTTATTTTGTTTTTTCAAGGCAAACAACATTTGGCCCTTTTGAGGGGCTTCTACATCAAACTCCATGTAGTAGGTCACATGGTTATATGTCGATTTTAGTATTTCCTATCATTAGTCTTTTAGTTATTGCATGACCGTGTATTTATATATTTTCATTCTGTATATCTTAGTTCTATGTTATTTTACTTGTCATTGCATCAGCATGTCTTATAGATTCATCATGCTCAGTTATTACACTTATCATGCATTATCTTACATACTCAGTACATTCAAAGTACTATTTGCTTACTTTATTCAAATATTGTTTAATAATATAGGTTCTAACACTGAGTATCCAGCTTGCAATCAATTAATACTATCTCCCGTGAGTTGCAGCCGAGTTGGAGAGTCCTCATCTTTCTGAGGACAACAGTTATATTTCCTTTCAGTCATTTACTTTCATTTCCAGATAGTTGGAGTTAGCTAGAGGTTTGTCCTAGCAACTCATATTAGTAGAGGTTTTTAGACAAGTCAGTTTAGATTTAGCTATGTGTACTCATATATTTATTTATTGATATTTCTAGACACTTTCAGTTTTGTATTTAGTTATCATATACTTATATTTCTTTCTTATCTTACTGTCATGCCAGTCCATGAGGTTCACTTGGGGTCATTTGTAGCTCTAAGAATATGTCGCGACTAGGAATAGTCTCGAGTTGAGACAATGATTCTCAACAACTAGTTGATGTCCTTACTACATCGAAAAATACTAAAGATATGGTCGCTTGATTCATTAAAATCAAGGTCATTGCTTTAATCAAATTCATAGTTGTGGGAGATTTTATAATAAGATTTGTGGTCCTGCTAGATTTCATAATAAGAATCATGTTCATGGATTTGTCCAGAACAATTATCACATAAATTTTAAGTGTTGCTTCAAGAATCCTTGGCCCTCTACTAATTCCAAATGTTACTTACTAGAGGACATAATATAGATTAGTTTTCACTATAATCATTCAACTTTGGAATAGCGCAATCACATGAACATTCGATTTGTTCCACATAATTCTCCAAAAGATTTGACATAGTTGAGCCTAGAATAACTACCCTTAACAGTCTTGTACCCTGATACAGGAATCTGCTCACACATGACTGGAAACTACTTCCTACTTCCAATTAGGGTAATGCACAAATGATGGTTGACAAGGCATAACCTACTTACTATCTCTCATTATTATATGCTTTTTATGGATGATTACACCAAATTCTTTTTATGGTCGACAAGGGGTAGCATATTTACTATCACATATTTTATGGACTTATCTCATATGCCAAAAATCTAAACTTTTGTTTTATCATTCTCATATTTCCCGTCTTGACGGGGGTAAAGAATATGATAATACTTAATTTATGTCCTTATTCAATGATAATAGAATTATTCCCCAACATACCCCCACCCCTCACCCCAAAAAAAGGGTCTTGCTAAGCACAAACATTACCACCTCAATAATGCCATTTATTGCTTACTTTTCCTAGAAAAAGACCTTGCATCATTTTGGCCCGAAGCTCTAGTTTATGCTACTTAGGGTCTAAAATTCCCCTCAAGTATTTGAATTAGTACAGAACTACCCTCCATCCACCTATCGGCCCTAAAATACTCTTAACGTCCACCTTTCGGCTAAAAAATACCCTCGATGTTAATCCTTTGACTCATATTTGTCCTTATTTTTAATAGCTCGCTTAAAGTAAAATTATTAAATATTTACTTATTATATTGCTTAATGTGATTGGTCCAAATTTAAACCTTTCTCAAATAAATAATAAAAATAATATTTTTAAAATTTCTATTTTCTATAAAAACCACTTACGATTCATATTTTGACCCGATACACTTGAAATAATATTGAAAAAATAATTAATTTCATGATATTTTCCTATTGTCCTATTTTAAATCAACCCCAATTTTTTATGACGTAATCCAATTCATAAATGGGGATCCAAATAAAATCCATACTTACCCCGACTGATTGTCCATAAAAAAAATTATTATTTTCATTAATATAAAATTTTCTTTTAATTATTCAAATGTCTTGTTCATTTTCTCTTTTATTCCTTTTTAATCTCTTATTCTTAATTAGGATATTCGGGACTCAAACTTGAAATGAACTCACATATTTATATTCTTTTAATTAGTATTATTGTCATGATGGGATGAGGGTGGGGATAAGATAAATGATTATTTTTATTCTTTATTTATAATTTTTGGTACACACAAAAGAAAAATGTAATATTTGCTTAATTAAATCATCTTTTATTAAACCAATTATTTCTATATGAATGTATCATTATTTTCCTCCTTTTTTCTCTTTTTTTCATAAATAAAAAATAAATTAAAATGGTGGACAAGATCCAAATAGAAAAGAATGGAAGAGATAGAAAGTGAAGGGCCGGGGAGGGAGGAGTGTAGAGAGTAGATACCTAATATTTTTATAATTTTAAATTTACTATGAAATTTAAAATAAAGCCAATCATGTGAGCTTATATATTAAGTTATTTCAAATTATTTTAACGGAAAGGGCCTAAAATGCCCTTAAACTATGAGATTTGGTACAATATTACTCTTCATCCACCTAATGGGTATGATCCATTAGACATAAGGGTATATTTTAGCTGAAAGGTGGACGTCAGGGTATTTTAGGGTTGATAGGTGGATGGAGGGTAAATTTGTACTAATTCAAATACTTGAGGGGCATTTTTGGCCCTTCTCCGTATTATTAATTGAATACCATGTCTGAATTCAAAATTCTCCTCACCATTTAAATGTTCATTCCAAAAAGAGCCCGATTTATGCCTTATCCATGCCTTATATTATATTTCATGTATTTTTGCCACCTAAATGAATTTTAGTGTAAGCAAAGTTTTTTTTTCAAAAAAGAAATAAAAGTAGTTTGTGTCTTTTTTGATGATTTTTTTCATATATAGCGAGATACTCAAATACATGTACAATCGACTATATGCAAATACATATTATAGCCATGTTATATAATATTTCAAAGTATCACTATAAAAATGATATATATGCCGATCAACCTAATTTCGTTCTTTTTTTTATTATTATTTTATTTGTTATCAGTGTTTTCAAAAACTATTTTTGGGGCGAGTCTCGAGGTGAAGCGTTTCATAAATGCTCAGGGGTGTAAATTGAAGACGTAGATCCATAGGGTGTAAGTCCTATAATTTGGGGCGTAAGCTCCTAGCGTTAAAATGCACACCCTGGGCGTTATTTAATTTTTTTGGTTTTTGAACATTTGTTTTCTTTAAATCATATTTTTTATTATTGGTATAATAATATTTCTCAAATATTATTTGTAATACTTTTTTTCTTCATTATTGGTAATTAATAACTTCCTAAAAAAAATCATTATATTTTTCTATATATTATAGGTTATTTATTAAAATTTATTTGTAAATTAATTGAAAGTTTTACTTTTGCTTATTTTCTTAGTAATAAAATTATGAAGTTGAATATTCATGAGACTATAGATCCATAACACTTACGCGTCATGCCTCGAGACTTATGCCTCACTCCATACTGCATAAGACGTCTCGCCTCATGCCCTCGCCTTTTTAAACACTATTTGTTATAATAACATAGGCAAAGTATTAATTGTTTTAAATGTGTAACACCCCGTATCCAAAAAGGGGCATATTGCAGCTTTACAGGTGCTGCAAGAGCCGAACCACAAGGAACACCCATGGCTCATGGATGGGACCACGGATCGTAGGTATGGTCCGTGGATGGCCCTCCTCAGAAATCTAGAAGGTCAAGCACCATGGCCTGACCAACGGACCGTGGTTGGGGGTTCATGGTTCGAGACCCAAAAATGAGAGTTTTTGACCATGACCAATGGTCCACCAGGACGGGCTTTAGGTTAGACCACGGTCCGTCGACTGGGGTCCATGGATGGTCACCTATCAATTATTTTTAGGGGAAGTTGGGTCTTTTCCTTATTAAGAAATTCCTATACTATGTCATTTTGCCTATATTTAGAACCCCCTATATAAGCCTTTTTATCCGCAAATTCACCCCATTTAATTCATTCTTCCTATATTCCAAAAGAAAACCAAAACCTCCTCTCAAATATTCTCTCTAGAACTTGAAGAAGAAGAAGATTCAACTAGGGTTTGAAGCTAAGGATTTAAATTCTTCATTGAAGATAAGCAATTGGACCGGAGGTACGGTAACTTTCATCCATGGGTTTCTTCCACCCATGGAGTCCCCAAATTCCTCTATTTCAAATGGTAGAATTCCCTAATTAGCTAGGGTTTTCCTCAAATATCATGGGTTCTTTTGATTATTGACCTTAATGATTGAGTTATCTTTAAGTATGCATGAATTTATGATTTCCAATGCTTTTACGATGTTTTCCTATGAACCCATGAATTCCCCTATGTTTTCCAAATTGTAATCTCATAGAGTTGAGTTGTTGATTATGAAGATGAGTTTTATGATCTAAGGCATGAAGTAATAGAATTACATGAAATTATGATAAAATCCCTATCTAATGCTAGAATTCTATATTTGGTGATTTAAAGTAGCTTTGAACCTTCAAAGGGCAAAGTATGAATTTGTGCATGATCTTATGAAACTTATGTGGATGTTTTAAGGGTGCTTTGATAGTAAAGTGCCAATGTTGTTGTTGTTGTTGTGTTGTTGAAAGGTGATTCTCATAAAACACTTACAACCATGATGTGAAAGGTTTTCTCATATAGAAAGGATTCTTAGGTGGAAAGGCTATTCTCACCTAATTGAATCAATGAATAAGAGCTATCCTAATGAACTAGCTTGGAGTGACAAGATGACATATCTTTTCATGGATAATTAGAATAAATAAGAAAATACTATTCCGTGGGAATTATGCTTAGCATCGAGTGGATATTGACCTTGAGATGGAAGCTCTCCCATTAGTAGCGGTCAGATTTCTAGAAGAAGTCTCATGAGATGGAAGCTCTCCCGTTAGTAGAGGCCGGGTTTCTAGTAGAAATATCCTTATCCCATAAACTACGTGCCCACGTAGGATGATTAGCTAGTTGGTCCACTTAAGCTAGAAGTTCATGGTTCTACCTTAGGAAAGTAGAACAACCCTTTTCGGTGTGGGAGACACCGGGTGATCATGTTTTATCTCACATGGTCTCTATGTCGGTTAAGGCTAATTCTTCCACAACAGGATGATTAATTAACTAAGGTTACATAAAGAAGTATCTCATATGTATTCAAAGGATTAAATATGATTTAGCTTCCATCGACCATGAGGTTATGACCTATGTTTTCAAACTATCTCTATTATGATGTTTAAACCTTGTAAATTGCATATCATGAAATAAAATGTCCTTTTTAGCATGTTTTAAATGTTTTTATGCATTACTATCATACTTAGTGCATTTTCGTACTAATGCATACTCTTGCCTATATTTTCCCCAAATATAGGGTCCAACCGGCAGGGTTTCCATTATGGTGGCTAGAGCTTGGATTTTGATTTCTTTATGAGCTTGGTGAGTCCTCATGGTTCAAGGATGGACTTTCCTTATTGTAGTTTCACTATCATATTTCCTCTTTGAATATGATATATGGGCTTGGCCCACTTTCATTCGATTGTAATAGATGGCTATGTTGAGACATGAGTTAGACTTCCATTTTTCTATAAAATTGTTTTGGACTTAATTGTTGTTTTACTCTTATTGTTCAATTTCTTATGTTATAAGGACTAACGGGCTTGTATGGAGTCCTTCGGGGTTCTATACGCCTTGTTACATCTAGGGGGTACCCCAGGGTCATGACAAACTTGGTAATCAAAGCACAAGGTTTAGAATGGTCTTAAAACGTCTCATAAGCTACGTCTAGTAAAGTCTTGTTCATGAGTGTGAAACGTACCATATTTATGAATAAGAGGTGACAAGATGATTAGGAAACTCCACTTCTTTCATTACTCTAAAGTCGTTCCATAGAGTTTAACTCTATTAAGTCTCTCTCATAATCCTTATCATATGCTCTACTGGATATGTCTACTCGAAGGGCTTATACTGGAAGGACTGTGAGGGAGAATGTGGAACAAGAAGCTCATCCCCAAGCTCCTTCTCAAGCTCCGATGGAACCCTTGGCCGAACAAGTTACAAATGCAAAGTTTAGATCGACTTTTCAAATTTTGGCCCAAGCCATGATGGCTCAAGCCAATACAGAAATGGTAGTCCCCGTGAACCCAAGGGTGGGTACGGAGGCTTCAAGAGTGAGGGATTTTATGAGGATGAACCCTCCAGAATTTCATGGCTCCACAATTGAGGAAGGACCTCAAGAGTTTATCAATGAGGTCTATAAGGTACTTGCTATCATGGGTATGACTCTGGGAGAGAAGGCGGAATTGGCCGCCTATCAATTGAAAGGTGTTGCTCAAGTGTTGAACAACCAATGGAAAGAGGCTACACCATTGGGATCAGGTCCTATTGAGTGGGAAATGTTCAAATCCGCTTTTCTTGATATATTCTTTCCCCTAGTTATGAGGGAATACAAGGTGCCAGAGTTCATTAACTTTCATCAAGGAAGGACGAGTGTGAGGGAGTATGTTTTAAAGTTCACTCAATTGTCCAAATATGCTCCAACAATGGTTGTGGATTCAAGGACTAGAATGAGTATGTTTTTATCAAGTGTGTCTGAAAGGGTGGTTGAAGAGTACCGTATCACCATGCTCATTGGTGACATGGATATCTCTCGTCTCATGGTGCATGCACAACAAATTGAAGAAGAGAAACTCAAAGAGAGGTCTAGAGAGGTAAATAGGGCTAAGACCGGTGATGGTAATTTCTAACATGCTAGATCCGATGGATATGGTCGTCCTAAGTTTTTCAAGGATTTTCCAGTCAAGATTCCTCTAGTGCTCCACCTAATTTTAACAAGGATAGGGTGTCTAACCCTAAACCTCAAGGAGGTAATGGAGGTGGCTCTTGTTTGGCTAGGTCTACATGTGCTAAATGTGGGAAGAAACATGATGGTAAGTGCCTAGCCAGCACCGATAGATGCTTTAGTTATGGGATGAGTGGACACAAAATGAGAGATTGCCCAATGCTTAAGGCAAAAGGAAGGGAAGGCAAGCAAGCTCATCCTAGCGGTTCAAATTCCAATGCTCTAAAGAAAAACCGCTTTTATGCTCTCCAAACCCAAGGTGACCAAAAGGGCTCTCCGGATGTTGTGATCGGTATGTTCAAAGTTAATCGATGTGATGTGTATGCTTGCTTGATCCCAGGGCTACTTTGACCTTTGTAACACCTTATGAGTCCATGAAGTTTGACATGCTCCCCGAAATATTGTTAGAACATTTTTATATATCTACTTATGTTGGTGATTCTGTGGTGTCTAAGTGGGTCTATAGAAAGTGACTCATTTCCTTATCCCATAGAGTTACCCTTGTAAACTTGGTATAACTTGACATGTTAGACTTTGATGTCATTCTTGGGATGGATTGGTTGCATTATTGCTATGCTTTAATAGATTGTAAGACTCGAGTGGCCAGATTTTTGTTTCCAATGAGCCTATCCTTGAGTGGAAAGGGGTAAATTCTATGCCTAGAGGTAAAATTGTGTCCTTTCCAAAAGCTAGAAAGATGATTTCAAAAAGGTGCTTTTACAATCTTGTTAGGGTGAGGGAAATAGATTCTGAAACCCCTACTCTTGAGTTGGTCCCCATAGTTAAAGAGTTTTCGGAAGTTTTCCCCGATGATTTGCCAAGTATTCCTCCCGAGTGGGAAATAGACTTCGGTATTGACCTTCTCCCAAATATGCAACCTATCTTTATTCCTCCTTATAGAATGGCTTCGGTGGAAGTTAAGGATTGTAAAGATCAATTAAATGATTTGTTGGATAAGGGCTTCATCCGACCGAGTATATCTTTATGGGGTGCTCCGGGTTTTTTTGTAAGGAAGAAAGATGGTTCCCTCCTTATGTGCTTCGACTATAGACAGTTGAACAAAGTGACTATCAAGAACAAACATCCTTTTCCAATGATTGACGACTTGTTTGACCAACTTCAAGGGGCTAGTTATTTCTCTAAAATCAATCTTCGTTCGTATTATCACCAATTGAGGGTGAGAGATGATGGCATTCCAAAGACAGCTTTTCGAACTTGGTATGTTCATTATGAGTTTTTGGTAATGTCTTTTTGGTTTACTAATGCTCCAGCGACGTTTATGGATTTGATGAATAGGGTGTTTAGACAATAACTCGATATATTCGTAATAGTGTTTATCGATGATATTTTGATCTATTCGAAAAGTGAGGAAGAGCATATTGATCATTTGAGGATAGTGTTGCAAATTCTTAAGGACCAACTAGTTTTTCCAAAGTTTAGGAAATGTGAATTTTGAATTAGGTCCATAGCTTTTCTTGGGCATATAATGTCAAGCAAGGGTATTAAGATAGATCCTATAAAGAAGGATGTGGCAAGAGTTGGCCTAGACCTCTAACTCCTTCTGATATTAAAAGATTTTTTTATTTGGCCGATTACTATAGAGGATTTTTTGAGGGTTTTTCCTCCATTGCTTCACCTTTGACTCAAAAGAAGGCCAAATTCATATGGTCGGAAGCTTGTGAGAAAACTTTCCAAGAGTTGGAAGATAGACTTACGTCCCCTCCGTTGTTGACTTTATCGAAAGGTACGGATGGCTTTGTGGTGTATTGTGATGCCTCTATAGTTGGGTTGGGATGTGTGCTTATGCAAAATGGTAAAGTTATTGCCTATACTTCGAGGCAACTTAAAGTTCATGAGAAGAATTATCCCACCCATGACCTTGAATTAGCGGCGGTTGTTTTTACCTTAAAGTTATGGAGACATTATTTGTATGGGGTTCATGTTGATGTTTTCACCGATCATAAGAGCTTACAATATGTGTTGAGTCAAAAGGACTTGAATCTTCGCCAAAGAAGGTGGCTAAAATTATTGAATGATTATGACATGAGTGTCATTTATCACCCCGGTAAAGCAAATGTGGTAGCGAATGTTTTTAGTCGACTATGAATGACTAGTGTTGCTCATGCTGATGATGAAAAGAAAGAATTGGTTGGAGATGTTCATATGTTGGCTTGATTATGTCTCCATCTACGGGATTCTACCAAGGGTGGCATTATGGTTCATGTTGGTTCGAATCATCTTTTATGAGGGATGTAAAGCATAAGAAAGGTCTGGATCCAATTTTAGTAGAATTGAAAGAAGAGGTACTCAAAAAGTTTGTTTAGTCTTTCTCCAAGGGGAGATGGGGTACTTAGATACAAAGGTCGGTTATGTGTTTGGGATGTTGATTACTTGAGGGAACATATTTTGGTAGAAGCGCATAGTTCTCGGTAATCTATTCACTTGGGAGCCACAAAGATGACCTATGATTTGCGGGAGATCTATTGGTGAAATGGGATGAAGAAGGATATTGCAGAATTTGTGGCTAAGTGTTCGAATTGTCAACAAGTAAAGGTTGAGCATCAGAAACCAGGAGGTTTATCCCAAGACATTGGTATTCCTACTTGGAAGTGGAAAGATGTGAATATGGGCTTTATTGTAGGGTTTCCACGTACTCGGTGACAATTGGGTGATAGTGGATCGGATAACTAAATCTGCTCATTTCATTCCTGTCAAAGTTACCTATTCGGCAGAAGAATATGCTAAGTTGTATTTGACAGAGATGATAAGGCTAAATGGAGTACCCTTGTCCATAATTTCCAATTGAGGTGCCCAATTTACTTCAAAGTTTTGGAGGTCATTCCAAAAGGGTCTTGATACAAAAGTTAAGCTTAGAAAAAAATTTCATCCCCAAATCGATAGGCAAGCGGAGCGTACTATTCAGACTTTGGAAGATATGTTGAGGGCTTGTGTGATTGATTTTAAGGGTTTTTGGGATGACCATTTGCCGTTAATTAAGTTTTCCTTTATTAAC
This sequence comes from Solanum commersonii, assembly GCA_029007595.1. Lineage (NCBI taxonomy): Eukaryota > Viridiplantae > Streptophyta > Magnoliopsida > Solanales > Solanaceae > Solanum > Solanum commersonii. The sequence goes on from JAJTWQ010000195.1 coordinate 755,447, forward strand.
ACTTATCACTCGAGTATAGATATGTGGCTCCAGGTGAAGCCCTCTATGGTAAGAGGTGTAGATATCCTATAGGATGGTTTGAGGTAGGTGAAGTTGCTCTCATAGGTCAGGAATTGGTGTATGAGGCCATATAAAAGATTCAGCTTATTAGAGAGGTTGAGAATTGCCCAAAGTTGGAAAAAGTCTTACGCCAATGTTAGAAAGAAGGATCTTGAATATGAGGTTCATGATTGGGTTTATTTGAAAACCTCACACATGAAGGGAGTTATGTGGTTTGGAAAGAAAGAGAAGCTTAGTCCCCATTTTGTAGGCCCATATGAAATTTTGAGGCGTGCTGTCAAGGTTTCATATGAGCTAGATTTGCCAAATGAGTTTGCATCGGTGCATTCGGTTTTCCATGTCTCTATGTTAAAGAAATGTGTTGGGGATCCAACATCCATAGTTTCCTTAGAGGGTTTGGAGGTTAAACAGAATCTTGCTTATAAGGAGGTACCGGTTGAGATTTTAGGCCGGCAAGTCAAAAAGTTGAGAAATAAGGAAGTTCCCTCCGTGAAGGTGTTATGGAGGAATCATTTAGTTGAGGGTGTTACTTGGGAGGCCTAGTCCAATATGAAGTCCCGATATCCTCATCTCTTTCCTTCTACTCCTACTCTAGCTTAAGGTAATGAGTTTCTCTTGGGTTGTTTTATGTGTAGGGAGTCATATGTGATTTATAGGTTTCCATGATTTCCTTATGATTATGCATGTTTATGTAAAAGCTTAAGCTTTGAAAGAAATGACTTGTATGATTTATTTCTCCTTATGTTATTGTGCATTGAGTAAGAGTTGCCTATAGACTTCATGAGATGATAATTGAACATGCATAAGTTATGCTCTTTGAAAATGAATTGCATAAAGGCTGCATGAGATTGTGTTGAGCATGCTTCTAGTTTGGAGAAGGTAGTTCCTCCTTAGATATGAGAAATTCTGAATTTTATGCATATTGGGTTGATAGATGTCGTTCCTACTTCCTTTTTGATACATTCAAATATGATGAGTTTAGAGTTGATGTTTCCTCCTTATTTATATGCATTACATACATAATGGGCTGCTAGACTTAGATTTACCCATATGTGATGTTTGAGAACGTCTTAGCTGGGAGTCGATAGTTCCTCCTTGGTTGTATTAATTGCATCATAAGTTGGCTTGTTAGTTCCTCTCATACTTTTTCAGAGCCAGTTTAAATCTCAGTCGAGGCCAAAGGGTCGCAAAGGGGAGATATTGTAACACCACGTATCCAACAAGGGGCATATGGCAGGTTTACAACTGTTGTAGAAGCCAAACCTCGAGGACCACCTACGGCTCGTGGATGTGACGAAAGACTGTAGGTGTGGTTCGTGGATGGCCCTCCTCAGAAATGCAGAAGGTCAAGAACCACGGCTTGACCAACGGACCGTTGGTCAGAACATGGTCTGTGGGTGGGGGTCCATGGTTCAAAACCCCGAAATGAGAGTTTTTTACAATGACCAATGGTCCACTAAGATGAGTTGTGGGTCAGACCACGGTCTGTCGACTGGGGTGGATGGTCATCTGTCAGTTATTTTTAGGGGCAATTGGGTCTTTTCCTAATTAATTAATTCCTATACTATGTCATTTTACCTATATTTAGAACCCCTATATAAGCCTTTTTACCCCCAAATTCACCCTATTTTATTCTTTCTTCCTAAATCCCAAAAGAAAACCAAAACCACCTCTCAAATATTCTCTCTATAACTTGAAGAAGAAAAAGATTCAATTAGGGTTTGAAGCTAAGGATCCAAATTCTCCATTGAAGATAGGCAATTGGATTTGAGGCATGGTAGCTTTTATCCATGGGTTCCTTCCATCCATGGACTCCCCAAATTCCTCTATTTCAAATGGTAGAATTCCCTAATTAGCTAGGGTTTTCCTCAAATATCATGGGTTCTTTGGATTATTGATCTTAATGATTGAGTTATGTTTAAATATGCATGAATTGATAATTTATAATTCTTTTATGATGTTTCCCCTATAAACTCATTCAAACCCCATGTTTTCCAAATTGTGATCTCATAGAGTTGAGTTGTTGATTATGAAAGACGAGTTTTATGATCTAAGGCATGAAGTAATAGGATTACATGAAATTATGATCAAATCCCTATCTAATGCTAAAATTCTAGATTTGGTTATTGAAAGTAGCTTTGAACCTTGAAAGGGCAAAGTATGAATTTTTGCATGATCTTATGAAACCTATGTGGATGTTTTAAGGGTGCTTTGAGAGTAGAGTGCAAACGTTGTTGTTGTTGTTATGTTGTTGACACATTATTCTCATAAAACACCTACAACCATGATGTGAAAGGCTTTCTCACATAGAAAGGATTCTTAGGTTGAAAGGATATTCTGACCTAATTGAATCAATGAATAAGAGCTATCCTAAAGAACTAGCTTAGATTGATAAGATGACATGTATTTTCATGGATAATGAGAATAAGTAAGAAAATACTATTTTGTGGGAATTATGCTTAGCACCGAGTGGATATTGATCTTGAGATGGAAGCTCTCCCGTTAGTAGTGGTTGGGTTTCTAGAAGAAGTCTCATGAGATAGAAGCTCTCCTGTTAGTAAAGGTCGGGTTTGTAGTAGCAAACTCCTTATCACATAAACTATGTGCCCCCGTAGGATGATTAGATAGTGGATCCACTTAAGATAAAAGTTCATGGTTCTACCTTAGGCAAGTAGAGCAACCCTTTTCGGTGCGAGAGACACCGGGTGATCATGTTTTAGATCACATGGTCTCATGTCGGTTAAGGCTAATACTTCCACAACAAGATGATTGATGAACTAAGGTTACTTAAAGAAGTATTTCATAAGTGTTCAAAGGCTTAAAGATGATTTAGCTTGCATTGACCATGAGGTTATGACCTATGTTTTCCAACTCTCTATTATGATGTTTAAACTTGGTAAATTGCATATCATGAAATGAAATACCCTTTTTAGCATGTTTTAAATGTTTTTATGCATACCTATCATACTTTGTGCACTTTTGTACTAACGCATACTCTTGCCTACATTTTTCCCAAATATAGGGTCTGACAGGTAAGGTTTCCATTCTAGTGGCTAGAGCTTGGACTTTGATTTATTTCCGAACTTGGTGAGTCCTCATGGTTCGAGGACGGACTTTCCTTATTGTAGTTTCACTTTTGTATTTCCTTTTTGAACATGATGTATGCGCTAGGCCCACTTTCATTCGATTGTAATAGATGGTTATGTTGAAACATGAGTTAGACTTCTGTTTTTCTATAAAATTGTTTTGGACTTAATTGTTGTTTTACTTTTATTGTTCTATTTTTTATGTTATGATGACTAACGAGCTTGTATGGAGTCCTTCGAGGTTCTATACGCCTAGTTACATCTAAGGGGTACCCCTGGGTCATGACAAAATGGAGGAGAACATTCCGGGGGAGATTTGTTAATGATAAAATATGCACATATTTGAGAAGATACAAATAATGTTCTTGCAAAAAGCCTTGTCCTTTTAATTGCCACGCCTCGAAGCTACCCCAAGGACGCGGACACGAGACCTAGGATCACGAGTGACCCCAAGCAAACCCTACTTGCATATCATAAGCATACTTTAAGATTTTCAACATAATAGACATATTGTGCGAAAGCTAGAAACATATCATAAAATGAAATGATGGGGAATACCAATTCAAAGTCTTAATATTTATAACTGAGCAAGAGTTTAAGACAATGAACTATAAGTCAAATACTAAAGGTGAATCTAAACTGTCTCAATAAAGCCTCTACTGACTAGAGATGCTGTGACATGTACCCAGCTAACTCTAGCCAAACTGAAACTAAAAGATTGAAAACGGAAAGATAACATGTCACTCGTCCTCAAAGAATGAGGACTAACCACTTATGTTGTTGAGCTGGAGATTGAGAATTGATCTATGCGTGAACTGGATACTGAGGTTATGAACCTACATCACGAGAAGATGTAGCGCAGAGTATGCGTCATAATTTGAAGGTACTGAGCATGCAAGATAGAATAAAGCTGAACGATATAACATAACTGAAATAGAGCATACTGATCAATGATATAAGATAAACATGAAGAATATGCTAAACATGCTAAATATGAGCTACCTGAGTGTAGTGAAAAAGTTTATAACATACTGAAACTGAATATTGAATTGCAACTGATAACATGGTCTATACACTAGAGTTTGTATTTGGAAACTACTAATAACCGACACAAAACCACATGAGATAAATGTGGAGTTCGATGTATACTCCCCATTGAGAGGACCCAATATACCTTACCAAGTGTATAAAGTCATGGTTGGCATGATCACTAGTATAATTCCCATAAAGGGGACTTCCATACAGGGGCACATAGTTCTGGGACTATGAGGATAACTGACGCTTAGTCCACACGATACTAAGCCTACTCCCAACTGATTATGTGTTTAACACATTATGACTGAATTTCTGTAATACTGAATAGCTTAAAAATATTGATATGCTAAATGAAAATGCAATATTAATATATTGATAATGAAACATTCTTAACTAGGGCATGTATAACTGAATAAACTTACCTAGCAAGTGTAATTCATGAACTAAATGAATCTACACAACTAGGGTTCTCAGTTTCAAGCAAGAACTGAGCAATAATTCCAAGGAAACATGATAATATGATTTGGATTAGTCTAACAACTGAGACACAACATAAATCTGAAATTCTAGAAACCCTTAGGTCTAAGCATGGTGTAGAGAATCAAGAATCTGACTAAATTAAAGGGACCTAATAGGTGAAAGGAACCCATTAGTGAAATCCCACATACGTGGTGATGAATTTCACAGAGAAATGTTTTAATTTTAAGGCTGGAAGAGACGAAACCTTACAGTGTTCTTGGACTAGGGCTTGGTCGACTCTTTCTCCTTCTTTTCGTTTAACTTGATGAAATTTTGGAGAATGAGTTGACTAGAGTAAGTTCTAATTTAGTTACCAAGCTAAAACTGACCAAATCCACGTAGTTTAGGGGTTAAATGACATAGTTTAGGGGTCCAACGCATAAGGAAAAGACCAAACAACCCCTGATTGAAAAACTATCGGGGGTCACCGACAGACCATACTGATAGACCATGGATGGACCAACGGTCCATCCTGGCAACCGTCGATGGGGGTTCTGGGACTGAAAGTTGGAGGTCTGACCCACTGCCCTGGACCACGGACCGTGGCCTGACGTACGGTCTGTAGGTCTTGGCATGGCTTGACCCTTAGTTGATTTTCTTAGGCCTTTTCTGGGAGGGGATGCAGGTGGTGAACCATGGACCACCAGGATGGACCGTGGTCCACCCTACAGTCCATGGGTAGTGCCCGTTGGGGGCATCTGCAACTTCTAAAATCTATATGTTGGTAGTTCTAGCATATGGGATGTTACATTATCTCCCTCTTGGGAACATCCATCCTCGAATGAAGGCTAAACTAGTTGAAATGGAGGGAAAGAGCTGCAAACCCTACCACTTAGTACTGGAAACTTAAATCTGACTAAACTAAGTTCCAAGAACATGCAAATACGTTGAAAATGCAAGTATAGCTGAAGGAGCATGGTACTAAGACTGAACTTACGCATGAGTGACTGAAAAACTGGAGAGGAACTATTACCTCAAGATGGAATGAAATCGGAAGGAAAGAGATAAGGATATTTGTCCTTCATGGCTGCTTTTGCTTCCTAAGTAGCTCCCTCTACGGACTGACTCCTCCGCAAACCTTAACTGAAGCGACTTCTTTGTTTCTCAACCTTCGAACCTGACGATCAAGAATTTCAACTGGCACATCCTCATAAGTGACACTATCCTTCACAGTCACACGCTCCAATGGTACTATAGATATTGTATCACCCACACACTTCTTCAACAGCGAAATGTGAATGACCGGATGCACTGCTGCTAGTTCTGCTAGTAACTCTAACTCATGAACCACTTTACCAATTCTTTTCAAGATCTTGTAAGGGCCTATATATCTAGGACTGAGCTTCCCTTTCTTTCCAAATCTCATCACCCCCTTCATAGGTGACACTTAAAGGAAAACCCAATCATCAATTTGGAACTCCAAGTCCCTTCTCATTACATCTACATAAGACTTCTTGCGACTCTGGGCTGTCTTAAGTCTATCTCTGATTAGCTGAACTTTTTCCATAGCATCATGAACCGAATTTGGTCCTATTAAGGCTGCTTCACCTACTTCAAACCAACCAACTGGAGATATACATCTACGCCCATACAATGCCTCATAAGGGGCCATCTCAATGATGGAATGGTAGCTATTATTGTAGGCAAACTCTATAAGAGGAAGGTGATCATCCCAACTGCCCTTGAAATAGATCACACAAGCTCTCAACATGTACTCTAAAGCCTGACTGGTATGCTCTTTCTGACCATCCGTCTGTGGATGAAATGTTGTGCTAAGATTAACCTGAGTACCAAGACCTTTCTAAAATGACTTGCAGAAATGATAGGTAAACTGAGGACCTCTATCTGAGATGATAGACAAAAGAACCCCATGTAACCTAATTATCTCATTAAAGTAAAGCTTGGCATAGTCCTGTGCCAAATCTGAACTCTTAACAACCAAAAAGCAAGCAAACTTAGTAACTTTGTCAACTATCACCCAAATGGAGTCATGATGTCTCCGAGTACAAGGTAATCCTATAATGAAGTCCATGTTGATCACTACCCACTTCCAAGTAGGAATGTTGATCTCTTGAGTCATACCTCCTAGTTTCTCATGTTCTACCTTCACTTGATGGCAATTTGGGCACTTAGCCACAAAATCTGTTATATCTATTTTCATACCATTCCACCAAAAGACTTCCTGCAGATCACAGTACATCTTGGTGGCACCTAGATAAATAGAATAACTGGAGTTATGGGCTTCTGCGAAAATCTGTTGTCTCGACTCACCCACCTTAGGAACACATAAATGACCCTGATAGCGAAGCACACTATCTCCCCCTTAAGAGAAAACCTCAACCCTCTGCTGATGAATTGCACCTTTTAGTTGAAGAAATATAGGATCACTGTCTTGCTTTTCCTTAACCTTTGCTACCAATGAATATTCTGACCCATTCTGAACTATTACACCACCATCTGATATGGTCATAAGGCAAACTCCCAAGCGAACAAGCCTGTGAACATCTTTTGCTAGTTCTTTTCTTTCTTCATCAACATGTGCCACACTACCTATAGATAGTCTACTAAGAGCATCTGCTACTACATTGGCCTTACCAGAATGATAAAGCACACTCATATCGTAGTCCTTGAGGAATTCAAGATATCTCCTATAGCGAAGATTCAACTATTTCTGGGTGACCAAATACTGAAGGCTCATATGGTTTGTGAACACATCTACGTGAACACCATACAAGTAATATCTCCAAATCTTTAGGGAAAATACCACCGCTGCAAGCTCGAGGTCATCAGTCAGATAGTTCTTCTCATGCACCTTAAGCTATCTAGAAGCATAAGTTATAACCTTATATCGCTGCATCAACACACAACCTAGGATGACTCTGGATGCATCACAATAGATCACATAATCGTATGAACCCTCTAGTAGAGTCAAGACATGAGTTGTAGTCAACCTAGTATTCAATTCTGCAAAGCTTTTCTCACACTCGTCTGACCACTGAAACTTAACCTTTTTCTGAGTCAACTTAGTCAATGGAGAAGCTATGGATGAAAATCCTTCCACGAACCTTCTATAATAATCAACTAAACCCAAGAAGCTTCTAATATTTGTAGGAGAGGTAGGTCTGGGCCATTTTTTCACTACTTCTATTTTTTGAGAATCCACTTGGATCCCTTCACTAGACACTATATGGCCAAGGAAAGCAACAGATTGCAAACGAAACTCACACTTGCTAAACTTAGCAAATAACTAGCGATCTTTGAGAGTTTGCAGGACAACACACAAATAAGTCACATATTCTTCCTCATTCCTAGAGTAAATGAGGATATCATTAATAAAGATGATAACGAACAAGTCCAAATACTACTTGAACACTTTGTTCATCAAATCCATGAAAGCTTCAGGAGCATTGGTTAGTCCAAATGACATAACTATAAATTCATACTTACCATACCGAGTTCTGAAGGCTATTTTCAGAATGTCACTATCTCTAACTCTGAGTTGGATCTGAGGTCTATCTTTGAGAAATGACTAGCACCCTGAAGTTGGTCGAACAACTCATCAATCTTGGGGATAAGGTACTTATTCTCTATTGTGACCTTGTTCAACTATCTATAATCAATGCACATTATGAGAGACCCATCTTATTTTTTCACGAACAGCACTGGTGCACCCCATGGGGAAATATTAGGTCTGATAAAGCCTTTATCTAAAAGGTCTTTCAACTATTATTTCAATTCCTTAAGCTCAGTTGGTGCCATTCTATAAGGAGGAGTAGATATGGTCTAGGTATCTGGAAGGAAATCAATTCCGAAGTCAATTTCCCTTTCGATAAAAACTCTGGGAAGATCTTCTGGAAAACTTTTAGGAACTCATTAACTACTGGAAGTGACTCAAGAGTTGGGGTTTCGGAGGTTGAATCATTAACCCGAACTAGATGATAGAGATAACCCTTAGAGATCATCTTTTTGTCCTTAAGGTAAGAAATTAATCAACCCATAGGATTGGTTCGTTTGGAAACTAAAAACAAACGATCCTAGTTCTACAATCAACTAAGGCATAACAGGAATGTAACCAATCCATGCCTAGAATGATATCGAAGTCTACCATTTTTTACTCTATAAGATCTACTGAGGTGAATTTCTGAGAGACTGTGACAGGATAATTTATGTATACCCATCTAGCTTTAACTAGGTCACCAACTATAGTAGAGACTGAGAAGGGTTCTGAAAGAGTTTCTGGAGTAATATTAAAGTTGACTGCTACATATGGAGTTACAAAGGAAAAATTAGCCCCTGGATCTAACAAAGCATAACCATCTAAGTGAAAGACTCGTAACATACCAGTAACCACATCAAGAGAATCTTCTTGATCCTGGCGAGCCTAAAGAGCATACAACCTATTTTGGCACTAACTGCCACCTATTCCAGATGAGTTACCTTGCTGAGTTAGGTGACATGTTGGTGTTGTTGAAGTTGTAGACAGAGCCCTACCATTATTACCTCCTTGCCCCTGTTTAGAAGAAGGTCAATCTTTCAACCTGTTGCCAGACTGACCACACCCAAACCAACCTTCCTTTCCCACAAGACACTCACCCAGATGGTTCTTACCACACTTTGGACAAGTTGGGTAGGTTTTGGTGCTTGAAATACTCCCCTGAGACTTAGAGCTTGATGCCCTACCTTTCTGATCCTGTCAAAATCTAGGAAGATGGAGCACTAGCTGATGAAGGTACGGGAGCTGAAAAGTTTTGCTAAAACTACGAGCGATTTCCACCACCCAATTTTTGTTGAGAATGCTTATAGTTTCCTATCCTAGCCTTCTTATTATCCTTATCTTGTTCCCTAAGCTTATCTCCCTGAACTTTCTGAGCTTGAGTCATGAGCCTAGAGATGTTCATATTTTCCAGCAACATAGCATTTCTACACTCTGTTTTCACTATGTTGGATATCCCATACAGAAACTTGTTCATTTGAGCCTTGGAATCGGAAACCATATGAGGAGCATACCTTGAGTGTTGGGTGAACTTGAGTCCATATTCTTGGACCGACATGCTACCTTGGACCAACATGCTCCCTCAACTCTCTTGGGAAGAACCTATCCAGAAAAGTCTCATTAAAGCACTCCCAAGTGATAGGAGCTGCATCGGTACCCCTGTTTTCTTTCCATAGAGTAAACTAGATGTGAGCTACATCCTTAAGATGGTAGGATGCTAACTCCAACCTATCATTTCTAGTCACTTGCATCACTCTAAAGATCTTCTTGACCTCACCTATAAAGTTTTGGGGATCCTCACCAATCTGCAACCCTAAAAACTCAGGTGGATTCATCCTTAAAAAAATCACGAACCCTGGCTGCCACTAATCTACCACTAGCATTTGCAAGAACTGCAACCTGCTGGTTGTTCTGGTTGGTCACACTCTGAGGCAAAAGTTGAATGATGTTTCAAAACTCAACATTCGAAACTTCCTGATGTGGGACTGGAGGAGCTGCGTTAGCATTGCATGCTTTCACATTCCTTTCGTAATCTCTATGAGGAGGCATGATCTGAAATGCATAACGATGGATTAGAAAGAGATCATACCTTACGCACGTTAAGAATATCAAGAAAGTGAAGTTTTCCTGAAACACTTCGTAGCCTCCCTCTCATTAGGTGTGGTGCACTTCACACCCATGAAAAGGACTCTACTTAATATGGCTTTTCAGACATCTTAGGACTCTTAAACCTAGTGCTCTGATACCAAGTTTTTCATTCCCCGAAGGTACCCCCAAGACGCAAACAACGGGACCTAGGATCACAAGTGAACCCAGGCTAACTCTGATGACATATCATAAACATACTTAAAGATTTTAAACATAATAGACATACTGTGCGGAAACTAGAAACATATCATAAAATGAAATTATGGGGAATAACCATTCTAAGTGTGAATATATATAACTGAGCAAGATTTTAAGACAATGAACTATAACTCAAATACTAAAGTTGAATCTAAACTATGTCTTAATAAAAGCCTCTACTGACAAGAGATGTTGTGATATGTCCCCAGCTAACTTTAGCAAAACTAAAACTAAAAGACTGAAAACGGAAAGATAACATGTCACTCGTTCTCAAAGAATTAGGACTCACCATTGATGTTGCTGAACTAGAGATCGAGCACCGATCTATGCATGATCTGGATGCTGAGGACCTGCATCTACATCATGAAAAGATGTAGCGCAGAGTATGCGTCAGTACTTGAAGGTACTGATCATGCAGAATAGAATAAAACTGAACAATATAACATAACTAAAATAGAGCATATTGATCAATGATATAAGATAAACATGAAGAATATGATAAACATGCCTAATATGAGTTAACAAAGTGTAGTGATCAAGTTTATAATAGCATATTGAAACTGAATATTGAACTTTAACAGATAACCCGGTCTATACACTAGAGTCTGTCTGTGGGAGCTACTAATAACCGACATAAAACCACATGAGCTAAATGTGAAGTCCGATGTATACACCCCATATAAAGGACCCAATATATCTTGCCAAGGGTATAAAGGAATGATTGGCGTGATAACTATGTATAATGCCCACAGAGGGGACTTACCTATGGGGGAACCTAGTTCTGGGACTATGAGGGTGACTGACCCTTAGTCCACTCAGTATGAAGCCTACTCCCAATTGATTATGTGATTAACACATTATGACTAAATTTCTGTAATACTGAATAGCTCAAAAATACTGACATGCTAACTAAATATGCAACATTAATATACTGATAATGAAACATTCTTAACTAGGGTATGTATAACTGAATAAACTGACCAAGCAAGTGTAATTCATGAACTAAACAAATCTACAAAACTAGGGTTCTGAGTTTCAAATAAGAACTGAGAAATAATTCCACAGAAATATGATAATCCTATTTTGATTAGTCTAACTACTAAATCACAACATAAATATGAAATTCTAGAAACCCTGGGTCTAAGCATAGTGTAGAGAATCAAGAATCTGACTGAATTCTAGGCACCTAATAGGTGAAAGGAACCCACTAGTGATATCCCATATACCTGGTAACGAATTTCACGGAGAAATCTTTCAATTTTGAGGCTGGAACAGACGAAACCTTTCTACGTTCTTGGACTAGGGAATGGTCGACTCTTTCTCCTTATTTTAGTTCAACTTGATGATTTTTTGGAGAATGAGTTGACTAAGGTAAGTTCTAATTTAGTTACTAGGCTAAAACTGACAAAACTACGTAGTTTAGGGGTTAGGCAAAGTAGTTTAGGGGTAACCCGCATAGGGAAAAGACCAAATGACATCTGACTTAAAAGATGTCGGGGGTCACCGACGGACAAGACTGACGAACCGTGGATGGACCGACAGACCATTGATGGACTGACGGTTCGTCCTACAAACCGTTGATGAGGGTTCTGGGACTGAAAGTTAGGGGTCTGACCCACGGCCCTGGACCAAGGACTGTGGCCTGACCTACGGTCCGTAGGTCCTGGCATAGGATGACCCTTAACTGATTTTCCTAGGCCTTTTCTTGGAGGGGCTGCAGGTGGTGAAACACGGACCATGGGTCACCTACGGCCTGTGGGTGGTTCCTGTCAGTGGCACCTACAACTTCTGAAATCTGTTTTTTGGTAGTTCTAGCATATGGGGTATTACTGTAACATCTCGCCAATTTGAAATAACTAGGAAGAAGTTAGGAATTGGAAATAGCCATTTTTGGAAAGAATATAAAAATGTGGAAATTTGTTAAGTATGTTAAGTTGAGTTTTTGGTCAACTTCAAATGACCATAACTCTTAGCTCATGATGAGTTAGGTGTACTTCCAGATATGGTAGGAAATCTCTTGGAATAATATTTCCAACGCCGCCAAGTTTGCAAGATTCCGAGTTCGTATGAGTGAGATATGTCCTTTGGAAGTTAGGTTGTTGGATTTAGGAAAGTCCAATCTGGATTTTTGAAGGGTAGTTTGGTCTTTTCTTTATCTAATTATTTTGTTCCGTTTTTGTAGTAATTAATTGGAGTCTAAACTGATCCTAGTCAGTTTACATTTTTGGAAAAGAGTTAGGGTTTTAGAGAAGAGAAAAGAGAAGAGGAGAAAGGAAAAGATAAATCAAGAATCGTCAAGAACGTCGAGTTTAGCTTGTGGATTTCATCGAGAGTGATCCCTACAAGGTATGTGAGATCACATAGCGTTGGGTTAGCTCACCCACGCACCCAACTTGACTCAATTTCAGCAAAGTATACTGATTTGAAAGTAAATCCCTTGAATTCTTGATGAAGTTTGTTGAATCCTTGTAGGTTGTGTTGTTGGAGTTTTCTTGAGATTGATTCACGTTTTAGTTGTGTTTTCGAGTAGAATATGATGTTATTTGAGGGTATAAATGATTCTAAGTGTTTGGGGAAAGAACCAATGGAGTTTTAGGGGTTTGGGAAAAATAGTTCCGCATCGCGGAGCGGTCACGGACTGTTCTGCCTCAAAAGTTGTTTTCGAACCAAAATTTAAATACTTCTCCGCGTCGCGGACCCACCTTCAGACAGTGAAATTTTGATATTTTCTTATGTTTAGTTGTCTAAAAACACTCCTAAACATCATGAAATCTTTCTTATCACAAATCACGATCCTTGAATCCATAATTCAATTCAAGGAATTTAAGAGTCAAGTTTAGAAGTTAAGAAGCAAGTCAAGAGAGGTTCATTTAAGTTTTTCAAAAGACTTTCACAAACGTTTTAACTTTGTTCTAAGACTTAAGTTTCAAGTTAAGCAAAGGGTAAAAAGTTGAGTTCATTTCTCAAAAATCTATAAGGAAACTAAGTATTTCCAAGAGTTTAAAATGTTTTCACATTTGAACAAGAAAGGGAAACACCGATTTCCAAGAGAGCTTTTAAGCTAAGTTTTGAGTAATTATTTCAAACCAAAGAAAGAAGTTTGTTTTAAAAACATATGAGCTAAGTATATTTTGGGAGTAGTATTGAGCACCGATATGGGAATGCGAGTTCATATTAACTCAAGTCTCCATAAACCATATAGCCATCATGGGTAGTAAAGGATCATACTTTTTAGATGACTCCTTAAGATGCTTTAGCATAGACTAGTGGATCCACTAAGTTAAGCGTTCTATATGACAACAAAGTATAGGACAGTTCTGGAAGCGTGGACAAGATGTTGTATCACCACTTAGGCTCATAGTGGTGGTTGTCGGTTAGAGAAACTCCGACAGAAACTATATTACTTTGTTATATGAGTAAAGTTGAGTTTGTTATTGCATTTTCTTTAACGAACTAAGTTGCTTTTACTATTTATAAATTGTTTCATGTATTGCATGTGTTTATTGCTTTTTATTGAGTTAAGTTATTCAGGAGTTGAGTAAAGCCAAGGTAAGTATTTCTTTCAGATTCTTTTCAAGCTTAAATTATGCTTAGCATTCCAACTCGCATACTCGTACATTCAATGCACTAATGTCAGTTGGCCTGCATTATTTTATGATGTAGACGCAGGTAACCAGGATCAGTATCCAGCACCTCATTGATCCAGTTTGAGCACTCAGAGTCTTGTGGTTAGCCTCCTTGCTTTCGGAAGATCTCTTTTATTGCCTTCAGTTTTATTATTAGTTCATTAGGATGTCGTGGGCCAGTCCCAACATCCATCTCAGTTGTTTAGAGGCTTCATAGATAGACAGTCAATTACTTAAATTCATTTGTCACTACTTTATTATTGGCTTATGTTTTTGAGACTTGAGGTTGCCATTTTGGCCAAGTTTGAATATTTATTTAAAGACATTCTAAGTTATTTCACAAGTTCCTTTTTAGACTATTTCTTGTGTTTAAGTATTCCGCTAAGTAAGTAAGCCAGGCGAAGGGTTCTCTTGGGGCCAGCAATGGTTCTCGAGTGTCAGCCACGTCTAGGGTGTAGGCTTGGGGCATGACAATTATATTAATAATTATGTACCATAATTTAGTATTTTTCAAAATTATGTATTTAACTATAAGGCTTAACAAAAAAAATGTATATAGTCAATTAGCCTCTAACCTTATGTACCCTTTGATGATATATTTTCGAATAACATTTTGGAGCTTTTGGTACTACATTGTACCTCTTTGGGTGTGTTCCAAATGAACGAAAATAAGTGAGCTACTTACTTATTTTCTTTTGTTCGATATGTAAGTAAAACATATTATCCTAAATGTATCTGTGTAAAATCCTATTGGAAGTGAGGTTGGGGCCGGATAGGGGTGTAGTGAGGGATACAAGGGTGAGGGTAGGATGAGGTGTGTTCGAGGTTGAGAAGGACTTAATAAATGTGGTATGTCACTTGTTTTACCTACTTACATTAGAAGAGTTTTTCTCTTCTTTTTTCTTTTTCATTTTTAAGGATCATTCTTTCCAAATCATTCTTACCAATCATTTTTTAGGATTTCCACTCGGTGTCCAAAGCCTACATTGAAGTACTAAAGGGCCAATATGGGGGTGGCACTCCCAATAATATTTTCTCCATACCCAAGGCTCGAACCTCAGGTTCTAGTCTCACCATGGCACCACAACCCATGTTTGAAACATTCTTACCAGTCGAATATGAAAAAAGTTGAAAAATAGTTTCTGAAAAATGTTTTCCTCCATATAAAAGATTATCCTTTTTTGGAGTTTCATACCTAAACTATCACACATTTATTTTAAAAAACCACACCTCAATAGTGTGTGTAATACACTAATCTCTCTTTAATTTAATCAAAACATTGCTATATGACATTCGACATAGATAAAAAAAAAAATCACATTGACAAAAATTAATAATATTAGTTAAAAGTCAGAGATTAAAGTATCACTATCCAAAAGAAGAAATTGTTTTTTGTTAATTTAAAATTTTATTTTTTTCTTTAATTGATGAATATCTTAATATAAAAAAGATTTTGACTTAATTAATTAGGTTTGACAAAACCATAGACAACTTTTCTAACTCCTTGAGCCATATTTCATTTATTTATTTTCATCTCATCTCCATTACTATATAATATATATGAAATTGACAGTGTATGTAGAATTAAAAAAAGTAATTATTCTACACATAAAAAGGCATAATGATTAATTTCATGGTAGAAAGTCTACTATGGGTTTATTGTTTGACGGACCTTTGACGGAAAATTATGAGAAAACATATGTCCTGTATTTACTTTATAAAAGACCTTTTTATGATTATTATTTTTATTTATTTTATTTTATTTTATATTTATTCTACTAGAAAAGCTTGTTGAATCCTGGGGGATACACCTATATACAGTGAAATATCCTTAAGGAAAGTGCCTGACACACCCCAAGATTTGGTGAATATCATACCCGTACTCAAGGAGAAGGTATTTTCCGTAAGATTTTCAACATTCTTTGATGTATGTGACACGATATATTTCATTTTGAATTGATTAACATGTTTGATTTGGTTTCTTCCGGTAAGAAATGTATATAGGAAACTTACATAAATATACTATATTGCAAAATATTTACCATTTATAGCAATAACATTTTTTTCACTTGATCACTTTTAATACATTTATAATGTAGTTTTAATACATATTAGAGAGAATAATTTATAGAACACATATAATACAAGTTTTGTTGATAGACAATACATTTATCACCTATTTTAGTACATTTATAATACAATTTGTCAATTTCTTACTAAACAAGAATAATATAATTTTTTTTAAAAATAGTTATAATACATATATATTGCATAATACTTCTCTTTAATATATAATGCAAATTTATTATAGTATTTCTATGTATCACTATAAATGGTAATAAATAAAAAAAATATCACTAAAATAAGTAATTATTTATCAAAATATACCCATACAAGTAATTTTTCCATCTATATATTTGAATTACTTTTAGAAGTATATCCCCCTAAATATAAAGTAATTATGTAGTTCTATATATTCATAAGTAAAGAGATCAAACGAACAGATATCAACTAACTATAAATTATTTATACTTATTCATATATAGTAAGGGTTCAAATTATATTTTATTAATAAATAAGGAATGAAATTAAACCAAAATAATAATAATAATAATAATAATAATAATAATAATACTAAATCTTGAAACAAAAATGTTTACTCTATTTCTCAATAATCATAACTTTCTAGAGGCAGAACTCAAAATCCAAAGTAGATTACATAAAATACCAAATCCAAAGAGTGTATATATATATATACACATATATATTATCACGCCATGACGATGCCCCGTAGATGTAACACGGGACCTAGGATCACGAGTGACCCCAAGATAACCTGAGTCTGGCATATAACAAGCATACTAAAAAATAACTGAGTAAATCATGTACTATGTGGAAGCTAAAAATAGTGGATATTTGAAATGGGGAAAAACCAACTAGTCTGAATATATAAGATATAATAAGAGTTTAGTGTTGATTGAAATAATACTTAACTACTTGAGCTGAATCTACGACTATGTCGGAAAAGCCTCTAACTGAATTGAGTTGCTGGGATATGCCCCCACCTAACTCTAGCAAGATTGAAACTAAAAATAAAGACTAAAAGATAAAGCATGTTTATTGTCCTCGAAGCATGAGGACTCACCATTAAAGTCGCTAAAGTCGGACTGAGATCAAAGTAAGTGTGATTTGGATGATTAATGCATGAACATACATCATGAAAGGATGTAGTGCAAAGTATGTGTCACTACTTGGAATGTACTGAGCATGTAGGATATATATATATATGCTAAGCTGAACACAATATATGAGTTGAACAATGCATAACTAAGCAATGATATCATTTGAACAAGGATATAGATATGTACTGAAGTATAACTTAAAACTAAACTAAATGCAATGACCCATTACTAATCATGAAGATAACATGTTGGATGATTACTGAAGTAAATGCTGAAAACCTAGTCAATGCACTAAGAGTCTGACTATGGGAGATACTATTAACTGATACAAATCACATGAGCTAAATGTAGAATCCGATGTATACGCCCCATCTGGAGGAACCAATATACATTGCTAGGGGTATAGAGCCATGATTGTGGTGTGATCACTAAATGTGATGCCCAATCGAGGGGACTAAAAAACCTACACTGGGCATGTAGCTCTAGGACATTGAGGGTACATTGAACCCTAGTCCAACTCCGTGCTAAGTCTACTCCAAACTGAATATTCATAAAGCTAAAATGCACTAAAATATTGAATAGCTCAAAACACTGACATGCTAACTGAGAATGCAATATTTGTATACAGAGGATATGACATTCGAAATCTAAAGCATGAATTACTTTCTAGTTGGCCTAGCAAGTATAATTCATGAACTAAGGAAAATTTATACAAGTAAGGGTTCTGAGTGCTATGCATGGAATTATCTAAATTAACAAGAAATAAGTTATTTAGATCAAAGGAACCACAATCACAATAAATCTTGAAAATCTAAAACCCCTAGGTCTGAAAAGTTTATGAGAATCTGAAAAGCTAACTGAATTCTAGGGACTTAATGGGTGAAATCCCACATACCTAGTGATGAAATCTACGGAGAAATCCTATGGATTTTAGGTATGAGCTTCTAAGAACCCTCTTGCTTGTTCTTGGGAGAAGCAGTCGACTTGGTATCAGAGAACAGAGTACAAGTGTCCTAGCGTGTCTATGAAGTTGTGTCAATAGGATCATGTTTATGGTTGTGAGGGGCCCACTTCTATAAATGAGGGACTACAGACATTTTAGAAAACTTTCCCTTCTTTCACACACTAAATCATGCAGTAGAATTATGTCATAAGGAACTTATTTGTACTCTTGCGTTTCTCATATCCATTTGACTACCCCTCATACTCAAGGTAGTTGAAAAGAAAAGCCATATCCTTATCAGTTGCTCTTACCAATTTTTTTTGAGAAAGTCATGAGACTCCAAAGGGGCTAGAGAGAA
This sequence comes from Solanum commersonii, assembly GCA_029007595.1. Taxonomy (NCBI): domain Eukaryota; kingdom Viridiplantae; phylum Streptophyta; class Magnoliopsida; order Solanales; family Solanaceae; genus Solanum; species Solanum commersonii. The sequence continues at coordinate 774,095 of JAJTWQ010000195.1, forward strand.
ACTTGTGATTGAGTTTAAGTGTTCAGATTCGAAAGAATGCACTCTTATTCATATGATTCGTGTGTTCAAGCTAAAGTGAGATGTACTCCTAGACTCTCTTCTCTAAACCTTATCCAGCTGAGACTTTTAAGAGGATAGTATGATTTAGAGTTCTTAGGTAGTATTTTTCACTCGAAAAGATAATATGAGTTACGAGGTTATAAACAGTAGTAGTAAAAGATCCCAGAATTAGAAGAATGCATGCAAAGGTATAGTAATCTAAGAAAGGAAGATAGTGATGAGGCAAATTATATCGTTACACTCATGCACCTAGTGAGTTATTAATAAGTAGTTTTCCCTTATGGGTAGACTAAGAAGTGATGATTTTATGTAGAGTTCATGATAGGAGATAGAGTAAGAGTTACTAGTTAGGATGAGTTAGAGTATACTTTAACTAGAAAGAAGGTTATGATGATGTGTCATTGTGTTAGTATTGACCAAGTGTATGTGTTGAATTGTAGAGCATGAGTATTCATAAGGTGATAGCTCTAAGCTAGGCTTATGATCTTTAAGGGAATGTCCATAATATTCAAAGGGTTATAGAACTAATTAGGCAATGATGTATATACAATGAGTAAATAGTACTTAAGTCATGAAATTGAATGTGATAATAATTCGTAAGTATGTAGACAGAGAGATAAAGATTGACCACTTGTCATGAGGTTTTAGTGGGCGAGTGTTTCTTAATTTGTTTCTAATAGTTGTGAGTTAGTATATTAAGCGAGCAATCATATTGATATTCGGGTTTAGTAATAAACATTAAGCTTGAATTTAAGATGAGTGTCGTGACCAAAAGGAAGGAAAACATGAGAGTGATGATGTTTGGTAGTTTTGATACAAAGTAGGTGGGGGGTTAAGAGGTTAGTTACAATTAAAGTGAGTGGTACAAGTAAGTGATTCTAACTTTGAGGTAAGAGTAGTGAAGTGTGGCTAAGTAATTTTAGTAACAAGACCATTAAAAGGTGTACTCGAGGTTTTATGTAACCAGATGAGGTTCCAATTAAGTTAATGATTTTCCATGTGTTCCTAGATAGTATAATTAAGATACTAATGTGTAATAGGCTGAGGTAAGCATGAACTTTCTTCCCTTAAGAGCTAGATAAAGCAACCTTATAAGCCATTGAGTAGAGGTTAAGAGAAGCATCTTAGAAAAAGGTCTTAGAAGGAGTCTTAGTACCTGCTTATGGAGAGTTCAGTAGCCATGACATAAGCATTTTCCATGTATTAGAGTAAATGGAATGTAGACCAGTTTAGAGATGATGAGAATAGATCTATGGCTTTAGAGTATCAACTCCAAACCTAAGGGGGAGATGATAAGATGAGAAATCAAGTCAAGTGTTGAGGATGAGATAGTGATGTCTTCAAAAATTGTTTAAGAGATATATCAATCTGTTCATAATCTTGCACATTCCTTAAGTTCAATTATTACAACATCTTGTTGATACTCCTAATATCAGAATTGTATCTATGACCTATGCTCATACACATGAGAGAGATTCACATATATGCTCAGTTGTCAAAATGAGGGGCAAAGACTTTAGCCCATTAATCTCAAGTTTAATCCATAAAGTTATGGATATCAGCCTCATAAGATGAACTTATTCATATAAGCACTCATGTCTCATAGTTCACTGAGTCTCGCAAATTCATGATTTTCTCTTAATGTCTAGCAAAATAAGGTTATGTCATGCATATTCTTATATCAAAATTCTTGAAAGAATCGTGCTTATGATCTTCTGCCCTAAAGCTCTTTCAGTTATCCTTTTTAGTTTTGAGAGTGGTGTTGTTAATAGTAGTTGTGTGATGATGGAGGAGAGGAGTGTTATTTCTTATTGTGATAGTGATGGTGTGTTTATTCCATCTAAGGTTATAAATGTAGAGGAAGAAGGAGATAAGTTTACAATGAGTACTAAGTCACCTTCCTAGTGCTAATGCATGAAAGTTCAATTGATAGAGATGATGAGAGGATGAGAAGTTCTTAGAAAGTGGGTTAGTAGGAATCTATGGAGTGGTTAAGGTTCTAAGCTTGAATGTGGTATTGTTAATATGTGGACTATGCGTGATACATTAGGTGTTTTGTAATATGATCTTAAGGTTAGTTGACTGTAGCGGTAATGAGTAGTGTTCTTGGGATGAGATTTCCTACAGAGGTACAGAACCTGAATCTTGTGATTTAGATTAGAATAATAACCATATGTTAAGTACGTTGTGATTTTTAGTTAGACTTTAATATAGTAAGAGTAACCCGTTTCCATTCTCAGACCATCCGTCATACGAGGCAGAATGATCCCAAGGGGGAGATATTGCAACACCCCAAAAATTTCTAATTTAAGAGTCAAGCCATTCTTCATTTACTTGAAGGGATTATATCGGGCGATTCATATGTGTAAAGGTAAATACTTTAGTTTGGGAATGATTTGCATATTAATTAAGGTAACTAGAACCTCCTAGCACAAAGTTGAGTTGAAAGTTTCCTTACCGATTATGTTTTGATGTAAGATTCTCTTTGGGTCAACTTCAAATGATCATATCTCTTAGAATATAAAGAATTATGTGGCTCATACCCTATCATATTAAAGGTATTGAGTCTTCTTTCAAATGCCACGAATTTCACCAGAATCAAAGGTTTGAGTAAAAAGTTATGACCATTTTAATAACCTGATATAGTGCTGTTACGAATTAGTCGACTGGAAAACATTAAAAAGGATCGTTTTTGTCTTTTTACCTCTAATAAAAACCCTAAATGAATTTCTTTACTAGTTAATGATCCAAAAAAAAATTATATTTTCATCTCTTAATATATCATTCTCTTCTCTCTCAAACCCTAAGGCAAAATCCTAATGAAAAATCTAAGTAGAAAACTCCATTCAAAATTCTTTCAATCTTTTAAGAGATTATTCTTCAAGGTATGTTTTTCTCCAAAAAATCCAATCTTTCCAACTCAAATTCTTCCATACAATTATGAATCACTAATGAAAATCAAAATTCTTGGTAATAGAGATTTCCAGAAACTAATTTATGAATCTCTAGAAAGGTTTTCTTTATTTTTCTCCTTTAAGCTAGGGTTTCAAGGTTTCTAATTAAGTTCTTCAAGATTCTTCAAGATTCTTGTTCTTCCACGTATGTAAGACTATTATTGTGTTGGACTAGTTCGTCCTCACGCCCTACATCTATTTTCAAAATCGGTAAAAGATTATCTAGGATTTTTTCTTGATTTGAGTATTCTTGAGATAAGTAGATTTTGAGTTCCCGAGTTCATGTTTCTTTTAAAAATTCTATTCCTAATTATTGAGTTTCTATATTGTTATTGAGATCTTTGAGTTGTTTTTTTCATGTCTATATTTCAGCATGAACCTTATTTTGAGTTATAAATTTTGAAAATTTTTATTTAAAAGACAACACTTGAGTTCTTAGAGAAAGTAAAGATGAGTTTTGAGAAAAGAGTTTCTAAAACATGATTAGTATGACAATCGAGTGTGCCATGAATATTTAAGTAGTATGTTATCAAGATATACCATCAATGTTTATGCAGTATGACTTCCCGAGACATCAATGATCATATTATAATATGATTTTGAAAGGTTTTTGAGAAAGAGTTTTCAAGTATGAGTATAAGGGGATTATCTATTCCCAGAGGCATCAATTTTTACATTGATAAAAGAGAAATTGAGATTTCTAAATGAGTTATGAGTTCAAAAGTTATTTCAAGAGAAATTACCTTTTTAAAAGGGTAGTTTGAGCAATTATCTCAAACAAGAGGAAAAGTTATATTTTTTAAACATATGAGCTTGAGTATATATTATTGGGAGTAGTATTGAGCACCGATATGGGGGAGAGTTCAGATAACTCATAGCCCCCAAAAAGCATGTATACCAATATGGGTAAAGAGTCATACTTTTTAGATGATTCCTTATTTATTTTAAGTATAGCTTAGTGGATCCACTTAGTTGAGGATATTCTATACCCTGGTAAGGTATAGGCTAGTTTTGGCAGCTCGGGGAAGATGTTGTATCATCACGTAGCTCATAGTGATGTTGTCGGTTAGAGAATCTCCCAATACAGAGAAAGTGAATTTTAATATATCACCTATTATGTTGAGTTAAGATATGAGAAAATATTTTGTAAAGCTTTAAATGATTTAACTCTTTTATTTATTTACATTCAACTTGAGTACATTGTTATCTATTGCAGTCTTTTCTTTCAGTTATTTGTTATTTAGCTATATTACATATTCGTACATTCAATGTAATGATGTCTTTAGACCTGCATCTTTTAATGATGCAGATACAGGTTATTAGGATCCTCAACAAGAGTCTGTTAAGATCACTTCATCCACTCTTCTGCTTATGAGTGAGACCTCCTTACTTTCAGAGTACTCCAGTTCTATGAGTTGTTAGTAGCAGTTCCTTCGAGGAGTCGTGGGTCTTGTCCCGACACTCATCTTTGTATAGTAAAGGCTTCATAGATAAAAAGTTTTAGAGATTCTTTTAGTTTCAGATATTTTGATTTAAAACTTATGTTTTAATACTGAGTTTATTGAGTGAAGTTTTGAGATTCAGTGAACTGTTTTTAAACGTTTTCTTAATCACATGCTTATGTATGCTTGAGTTAGTCTTTCGCTTGTAGTCAACCAGGCTGAGGGTTTGCTTAGGTACTAGCAATGGTTCTTAAGTGCCAGCCACGTCCAGGGTGTAGGCTCGGGTCGTGACAACTTTGCCATCATGGATTCTTCTACTTCCCATTGACTCCTCCACAAAACCTTTACTGAAGAAACTTCCTTATTTCTCAACCTACGAACCTGGCGGTCAAGAATCTCAACTGGAATCTCCTCATAGGTTAGGTTATCCCTCACAACCACACTTTTTAAAGGTACTATCGATGTTGGATCACCCACACACTTTTTCAATAAGGAAATGTGAAAGACTGGATGAACCACTACTAGTTATGTTGGCTGCTCTAACTCATAAGCTATATTAACAACCCTTTTCAGGATTCTGTAAGGACCTACATACCTGGAACTAAGCTTTCCTTTCTTTCCAAATCTCATCACCCCTTTCATGGGTGACACATTTAGGAAAACCCAATAATTGATTTCAAACACTAAGTCCCTTCTCCTCACATCTGCACAGGACTTCTACCGACTCTGAGCTTTCTTTAGTCTATCTCTTATGACCTAAACTTTCTCCATAGCCTCATGAACTTAATTTAGCCCAATCAAGGCTACTTCACCTATTTCGAACCAACCAACCAGTGACCTTCATCTACACCCATACAGTGCCTTATAAGGGGACATCTGAATACTCGAATGTAAGCTATTATTATAGGAAAACTCTATGAGAGGTGCGTGATCACCCAACTACCCTTCAAATTGATCACGCAAGCTCTCAACATGTCCTCTTAGGTATGAATGGTACCCTTTGCCTGACCATCTCTCTGTGGATGAAATTTGATACTGAGATTTACTTGAGTATCAAGAAATTTCTTAAACGAATTCCAGAAATAAGAGCTAAATTGAGGACCCTACGTGAGATGATAGACAAGAGAACCTCATTAAACCTGACTATCTCGTTGATGTAGAGTCTGGTGTAATCCTCCACTAAATCTATAGTCTTAACAACAAAGAAGTGAGGTAACTTAATGACTCTATCCACTATCACCCAAATAGAGTCATGTTGTTTACAAGTACAAGGGAAACCTGTAATGAAATTCATGTTTATCACTTCCCACTTCCATGTACGAATGTTAGTCTCTAGAGTCACATTCCTTAGTTTCTAATGTTCTACTTTAACCTATTGAGAGTTAGGACACTTAGCCAAAAAATATGTGATGTCTCTTTCCATGTCATTCCACCAAAAAACTTCTCGTAGTTCACAGTACATCTTAGTAGCACTCGAATGAATAAAATACCTGGAATTATGGGCTTCTATAAGGATTTGCTTCATCAACTCAGCCACATTAGGAACACATAAGCGACCATGGTAACGAAGCACACCATCTCCCCCTTGGGAGAAAACCTCAACTTTTTGCTAATGAACTGCACCTTTCAACTGAAGTAATATAGGATCATTCATCTATTTTTCCTTAACCTCCGCTACCAATGAAGATTCTAACCCATTTTGAACTATCACGCCACCATCTGATGTATCCCATAAGGAAAACTTCTAAGCAAGCAAGCCGGTGAACATCTTTGGCTAATTCTTTCTTCTCTTTCTCAACATGTGCTACACTATCCATGGATAGTCTGGTAAGGGAGTCAACAACTACATTGTCCTTACATGGATGATAGATCACATTCACGTCATGGTCTTTGACGAATTCAAGCCATCTCCTCTAATGAAGATTCAACTATTTCTGGGTGAACACACATTGGAGGCTCTTATGATCAATGAACACATCAACATGGACACCATACAAGTAGTGTCTCCAAATCTTTAGGATAAACACTACGGCTGCAAGCTTGAGATCATGAGTCAGGTAGTTTTTTTTGCATGGACCTTAAGCAATCTAAAAGCATAAACTATGAACTTACCTTGGTGCATCAACACACTACCTAGGCCGACCTGGATGTATCATAATAAACCACATAACCGTCTAACCCATCTGATAGAGTCAAGATATGAGTTATAGTCCACCTGATCTTTAGTTTTGAGAAGTTTTTGTCACACTCATCTAACCGCTGAAACTAGACCTTATTTTGAGTCAACTTGGTCAATAGGGAAGCTATGGATGAAAATCTTTCCACAAACCTCCGGTGCTAATCGGCCAACCCAATAAACTTCTTATATTAGTCGGAGAGGTGGGTTTGGGCCAGTGTTGTACTGCCTCAATTTTCTGAGAATCCACTCGGATCCCTTCGCTGGATACCACATGACCAAGGAAAGTGATAGACTGTAACCAGAATTCACATTTGCTGAACTTAGCGAATAGATGGCGATATTTGAGGGTTTACTGAACAACTCTCAGATAAGTCGCATGCTTTTCCTCACTTTGAGAATAAATAAGGATATCATCAATTAAGATGATGCTAAATAAGTCCAAATACAGTTTGAACACCCTGTTCATTAAGTCTGTGAAAGCTGCAAGAGCATTTGTTAGTCCAAAAGACGTAACTACAAATTCATAGTGACCATACTAAGTCATAATGGTTGTCTTCGGGAAGTCACTATCTTTGACTCAGAGTTGATGATAGACAAATCTGCGGTCTATCTTAGAAAAAGCAACAAGCACCTTGAAGTTGGTCGAACAAGTCATCAATCTTGGGGATGGGTGTCACATCCCCAACTAGAAAGGGGCGTACATCAAGGGTATAAGTAAGAACTAGCTAATTATCTATACTAAACTCATGCCAAAGTTGTAGAGTCATAAGCAACGAAACCTATATCAGGACACATACTAAAACATATATAACAAAAAGGCCCACTGGGCTACTTTACAACAAAAACAAAACTAAGTCTAAGAAGCCTCTAAAGAGTATGAATCTGAGAACCTTATAAGTAGTCGGGACAGAGCCCCAACATACCCATGCTGACATATGTATGTGCATAGAAAAATGTAAGCTCTAAATATCTGCTAGCTCCAGGTAGAAGTGGAGCTTGTCAAGTGCTAAACTGGAAGTCTCTGGTCTACTTGAATGTTTTTTGTCCTAAGTACATGAGCATGCAACGAAAAAAATGAAGTACCATAATATTAGGGACTTCAGTACATATAATACATGTACTGGTACGAAAAGCAGGCTGAATAACAAGTAGACATGTAAGAATGCTAAAATGAATCAAATATCAAGATAGGCAAATCAAAGCATATGTATGCAAGAGACATAATCCAAAACTGGAATTGTGACAAATCCCAAGGGTCCACATCTAACATTTCATGGCTTATTAATTTATATATACATAATTCATATAGTTTGCCTAAGTTATATCTTTACTTTGTTATATAGCTTCCTTGCTCTTTCTAAAACTAACTGTCATGGAATCACACGATGGCCTATTGTTAGTGATTAGTGAACCTTGTATGTCATACATAAGCCACTGTCACGACCACATGTGAATTCTCATAGTCTGGTTAATAAGGTCTATCAAGGTACACCCCTTAGCGCTCCTGTATGGTCTGCCCGTAGGCCTGTATCAGTCAAGTGAATCCACGACGGCAAATTCCAACTAACTCTATCCAAATTTTGTGCACAAAATAGCGTCGCACGTAGTAGCCCTAAAAATAACAATCCCATGCTACAGAGTAGGCTATACACTTATGAATAATCTGTTGCCAACTGCTTTCTTTAAATTTAGGCAACACGTACACTTGCTAAATTCTAAGAGTTTCAACTGAAGACACATATAGTTATGTGAAACATATGACTTCCTTGACCAAAAGAGAGTAATATGACTCTATAGGTTTAGGACTCCAACATGAGAGGGTTTATAAAATAGGATAACTTGCTTTCATGTATCAAATAATCTCTGATGACATTTATCGGAAGAACATGCGACTTAGGTTGTAACTTACTAGCGAAAAAGGTTTTAGTTTTACATACCTTACTTCGGAACTTACTATCTTATGTCATCAATCTCCTTTGTTGAAACCTTTATCTAAAACATAACACCATAAAAGGATACCATAATAAACTAATCAAGAAGAACAGCAAGGCCGAAAACACAATAATAGTTCACAAGCGACAATTTCAGCAATTACTATAGAAAAATGGTGTATCGCCACACCCTTCTCCTTCACTACTTTCCAAGTAGGCTCATGACTGATTCACATGTTTAGTATTACTCCTTAATACTTTAATCATAAAGAATAATCCCCATTAATCATCCACAATTAACATAAAAAGTCAAACTCATGGCCTCCAAACACCATCCCACGAATTCTTTGTCAACGACATCAAATTCCTCTATAAGCTCATAGTTTATGTTGGTAGAGAACTAATGCCATCAATTAAAAAAATAAGAGATCATATAACAAACTACAACATATTCTTAGTAATTTAGGCATTTCATCAAACACTTGGTGAGCAACAAACTTCAAGAACTATAAGAGTCACATTTTCTATACCTAGCCTTCCGTTTTATCATATCCAGCTTACTACCCCAATACAATATCATTCACCCCTCATCTTGTCAAAATGACTTCCCACACACCCTTCTACAAATTCCCTCCTCACCAAAAACATCAAATACCATGGGTAAAACATGGACTCACAAACTTCCTATCACCATCCTGTAAGTCCTACCCATAAATTATTCTTAAAGCAACCTCCTTAGAATACTATTTATGGAGATAGAGAAGAAGTCATACCTATATATCCAAGAAAATCAGCCCCTGCCCCATTCTATTCTTCAAGAACAATACTTTCTCCTTCAAGAAAACATTTAGCTAAGTATATATATAGGTCAAAGGAGAGGAAGACACTTGATTCTTGAAAAAACCAACTTACCTTAAGCTTTGGAGGATTGGAGATGAGAAAAACATGATGAAATACATTTAAACCAGTCCTTAACCATTCTTGAGTATATGGGAAAATATTTCCCAAACTTATAAAATAAAAACAATAAGTTTGGCCGAATTTCTCTAAAGTGTAGCATGTCCATGAGTGATTGGGCAATGCGCGTGTCTGTCGTAGAATGAACATACCTTTTTACCCCGATGTGGTTTTAGCGAGCGCTTTGTTTTGATGGAAATAAGATCAAATACGTTTAATTTGATAGGTTCTAGGTCCTTTAACTCCTTATATATTAGGAGATATGCTCGTTCAAAGTCATCTGATAAATGATATCATTTGCAGTATTTCTCCACAATGAACCTTTAAACTTGAATCTTTTCTTTAATGATCTCCTTGGCCTAAAACTTTTGTTGAACCATTAAAATGACTTAATATAAGGGTTACATGGTATGCTTAACCATTTGTAATGACATACTTCCTCCAATATCACACATATGCATTGGTGTTTACGAGTCACAAATGTATTTTATGTTATGGGGTTTTACATTATCCCCCCCCTTGGGATCATTCGTCCTCGTTCTGACTTCTCCAAAGTACCTTGACTGATGCTACGTCTTTTCTCCTCAACTTCTTGACCTGCCAGTCTAATATAGCCATTGGGATTTCCTCATACGATGAGTCTTTTGAGAGTTGTATACCCTTTATGGGAATAACCTGTGTAGGATCGCCCAAGCATTTTCATAACATCTCGTACTACTTCCTGTTGTACACGTGGTAAATCTACTAGACTACCTATTGATAGTTGAGTAAGAGCATCTGCTACAACATTAGCTTTACTTGGGTGGTAGAGAATGTTCACATCATACTCCTTCAACAACTCTAGCCACCTTCTCTGCCTAATATTCAAGTCTTTTTTCTTGAAAAGATGTTGGAGGATCTTATGATCTGTAAATATATCAACATGTTCCCTATACAATAGTGCCACCAAATCTTAAGCGCAAATACCACTACGGAGAGCTCAAAATCATGAATGGGGTAGTTTCGTTCATGTTTCTTCAATTGTTGAGAAGCATATGCTATCACCTTCCCCTTCTGCATTAAGACGCACCCTAGCCCAATGCATGAAGCCTCACAATAAACTATTTACCCGCATGTACCCTCTAGTAAGGACAACATTGGCTCCTTAGTTAATATATCTTTAAGCTCTTGGAATCTTTTCTCACACGCATCGAACTATAGGAACTTCACCTTCTTTTGTGTCAACTTCGTCAATGGCGCAGATATAGAGAGGAAGCCCTCTACAAACCTGCGGGAATATCCAGCTTGCCCTAAACAACTACGCACCTCCGTGAGAGTAGTAGGTCGAGGCCAACTCTTTACTGCCTCAATCTTCTACAAATCTACTCTAATGCCTTAACCAGAGACCACATGACCAGGAAAAGCCACAGAATTCATCCAGAATTCACATTTAGAATCATGACATATAGTTGGTGCTGTCTAAGTGCTTTTAGGAGAACTCTTAGATGATTTGCATGTTCTGCGGCATCACGTGAATATATCAAGATGTCATCTATAAATACAATCACAAATATATCAATAAAGGGTTTTAAAACCCTATTCATCAAAACCATAAAGGTTGTTGGAACATGGTCAGTCCAAATGACATGATGAGGAACTCAAAGTGGTGATATCTCGTACAAAAGGTTGTTTTGGGAATATCTACTTCTCAAATCTTTAGCTGATGATATCCAGCTCTCAAGTCGATCCTTAAAAATCACTTAGCTCCATGCATTTGGTCAAATAAATTATCTATCCTTGGAATGGGGTATTTGTTCTTTATCATCACTTTATTAAGCTGCTTGCAATCTATACACATCTGCATTGTGCCATCCTTCTTGCGTACAAATAGTATAAGAGCACCCCAAGGCGATATGCTGGGGTGAATGAAACCTTTGTCTGGCAAATCTTTGAGCTACTCCTTTAACTCTTTCGATTCCACTGGCGCCATTCTATAAGGCGAATGGATATAGGTTGGGTACCAGAATCTACGTCAATAGAAAAATCAATCTCTCTTATTGGAGGTAGTCTGGGAAGTTCGTCTAGACACATCTGGATATTCATTCACAACGGGCACTGATTGAAGAGTCGCCACCTACTTCTCATCTTCAAGGTCTCTTACATGGACAAGGTGATATAAATACCTTTTATCTATAAGCTTTTGTACCTTAATATAGGAAATAAATCTTCCTTTAGGCATCATAGAATTACCTTTAAACTCTAGGACTGGCTCGACCAGGAAGTGGAATCGAGCAACTTTAGCTAGGCAATCAACCGTAGTATAACAAGACGACAACAAATCAATGCCCATAATGACATCAAAATCAACCATTTCTAGCTCTATCAAATTTGCAAATGTGTCAGGGCCACATATTGTTACTAGGCACCCATTCTTAGCAACAAATGGAGTAACATATGATAGGGTAGCCCCGAGTCTATCAATGCATATACATTCTAAGAGAAAATAGATAAGGTGCCTGTAACCACATCTGGGGATGCCTCTGAATCCTGACGACCTACTAGTGTATACATCCGATTCGGGATAGCTCTACAAAAAGATCCTCTACCCCTTTCTGTACCTCTCCCTATTGGCGATTGAGGGCCACGTGATGAAGAAGGTGATAATGATGAGAATGCTCCTGCAGAGCCAGTATATTGTGGCCTATAACCTCCACCATCAACTCTAAGTTTAGGATAGTCAGGTATCTTATAACCCTCAACTCTACACCCATAACAAGCGATAGATCTATATCGACACTCTCCCAAGTGAGAACGGCCACAATTTCTGCAAGTAGGTCGAGGTGGTAATCCTCGACTAGCATCTCTCTGATAGTGGGGATTAGGTGCCCTTGAAGTCTAACTCTACTCCTACCTGGGTCTCGATGACTGAGCTGGGGCACTAGGTATGAAGCGGTCTACTGATTGAGCTTCTCTGGGTGGACCTCTACTAGAGTAAGCTCTAGCACCTCCCTAACATTTTCAAGAACTCCTAGCCCTTTTATTTCGTTCCCTTTGTCTCTCAGCCCTATAATTTTGTTAAATATTTAATCAGTGTTTAAAAATTATAATTTAAAAATGTCTTAATAATGAAACAATTAAAAACTTCAAAAGTTTATTTTATGAAATCAGAATTTGTATAGAAAATTAGTACTCTTACAAAAGATAGAGGAAATTAAAACATATATAATATTTTCAACATAATACAATATAATGTTATTTCAAAATATTATCTCTAGTTCCATTTATTTCACCATGGTGAATATTTTGTTCTACTATATACATATGAATAGTTTGCACTTAAAAAGATGCAAAAAGAAATTCTATTTTATATGTTTTAAAAATAAAAAAAAAACATTTCATATCGCAGATGAAGAAGAATATCTATATTAATTATCTTATATATCTGATACTAACCTAAATATAAATATTACATATTATTATCTTATAAATATTTCACATAGCTGCGTGAAGCGCGGACGATTTCACTAGTTTGTGTATATTTTATAATTATTTTGAGTAAAAAATTGTCGATGAAGAGAAATACTTTTGAAATTATTTAATGTACTACTATATTAATAATATTTATTAGATATTTATTTTACACTTAATGGGATGATTTAAAATGTTTAAAGGGGAATAAGTACACACCTCTTCGTCAACATATGTGCTTCCTCGGAAATAGTATTGATTTAATGAGTGTCTTTCTGATTTAATGATTTTACTTTTATTATTTTATTTATCTATTTTCACAAATTAATACAAGTTTATTATTTTCATTCAATACTACTTTTATCCTTAAATAACGCTATAAAATAATAGTAATCAAAAATAAAATTTTAAAACATAATTAATAATTTTAATTTAATAAAACTAACTCTTAATAAAATTAATTTGTCTCATATAAAAATAAATAATATAATCCTTTTATGTAAACAGTTTTTGAGAGAGTAAAATTCATTCAATTAAATGAAAAAAATGATATAAAAAATAATTACTCAAATAACTTGATAATTAATTATATTAAAAATTATAATTTTTAAAACTATATAAATTTTTAGCACAATATTAATGGGCCCGTGCACTACCCTTTTACTAGTACTAGTATATATACACACAAAGGAGTGTTGAGCTCTCTTCTTAACACCAACATGAGTTGTGGTGGTGAAAGTGTTTCATCCTTAATTAGAGATCTCGGGTTCGAGTCTTGGGTATGGAAAAAATCTTGTTGGGAGCGCTACCTCCGAATGGGCCCTGCAGAGCGCGATTCAGTCACATTGGAGCTCCGGAAACTGGGTGAGAAACAAAAAAAAACTCTCTTCTTAACTAGACTAGAGTTAGGGGTATTTTTGGTTTTTCATTTATATATACTTAATTGTACAGTCATGCTTTTAGATGGTACTTCACTTTCAAATTTTCGAAATCCATAAACTGATAATCTGAAATCTCTACCTGAGACAGTAACTCCCACCTCTCAACTCTCTGTCGTCAGTTGTCACTCCTCACTCCACTTGGAATAATCAGTTACGACTTACACCGCAACCCGTCGTCGAGATAGTGTATTAAAAGTGACAAAGTAGTTTGTTAATTAGGTAGGAGTCCTCCAAGTTTTAAATATTAGGTAGAAGTGACAAATATATAATTAATCTTAATGAAATTAAAAAATCTTTCCTCAACAGCCCCAAACTTTTAACTTTTACACTTTTATCCTATATTTTTTACCTCAAAATACCTAAAATTTCACTAAAATATATGAGAAGAAAAAAGGCGGTACTTTTTTCTCACCTGCAGCGTCTTCAACAACGAGCCTGAAGGACAACTACCAAGTCTTCAACGAGGCTGAAGTATGCTTCTCAATTCCCTTCTTCTTCTTTTTCTTCATCCTCATCATTCTTAATTTGTAAGCATATATGTGGTTTATGAGAAGATCTATCAAGAAAATTTTGTGAAAATGGATACCAAAATTTTTTGAACTTTTTGCATTGCATTGGTTCCGTTTGATCTTGAAATTAACTCAAAAGAGCATTATTGATAAGTATAAAAATTACTTTGTGTCCATTCTTCAGCTAGGTTTATTAAATCTAATTTGATTATTTCAGCCAACAACTTTTGTAGTTGTCTGGACAACTGCTGAAGTTGTTTGTAGAAATAAATAAACATCTCTGTCAGATATAGAAATTGTCTAACAACAGTCTGTAGCTATCGGATGATTATAGAAGTTGTCCAACAACTGTCTGTAGTTATCAGACGATTATAGAAGTTGTCCCAACAACTCTTTGCAGGTTGTTTGACACTTGTGTTCGATTGTTGGTCAACGGATTAGTTTTTAGGACAAGTAATATAATTGTGGGCAAAGTATTAATTGTTGAAATAAATAATTGAAGAATTATAGCAGTCTCCAAAGCTACTAAACTTTTATGCCAATTGTTGATAGTTGTGAGGTAACTAAATAGATGTAAAACAAGTAATCAATGTTCTTTTGCAATTTTGCAGTTCTTTGATGAATGTCTTACTTGTGATGTCTCCAGGTATTGTTTCCCTCTATGGAAGACCATATAATAATAGGAGTTGATTTACATGGTGAATGGGTGGAGAATCCTACTCGTTATACTTGGCGTTCGAAGGGCCGAGAGACAGTACCGATAAAGATAAGCGAGAATGTTACGTACGATGAATTGGTTGACATCATTGTTTCTAGGTTTGAATTAGATTGTGATAAAAATGATCTCTCTATTAGTTACATGCTTGGCTTTATTGAAAAGCAAAAAGGAGCTCCTTCTAGGATAAGAAACTATCTTGATTTGTGATTTTTTTTGGATGATCAAAGTAGGCTAATTTTAAGGATATCTGTGGTTGAGAAGATTATAGAGACTACAAATTCAGTTGTAAATGATGAAGATCATCCTGTTACAATGGATATTCCTATAAATGAGGAAGCTTCACTACATCCGATATCAACACAAGGTAGCCGCTACACAGATGATGATGGCACAGATTTTTATAAGGGTAAAATTTTCAAGGACAAGCAAGAATTAACTAAATTGTTTAAGCTTGCTTCCGTGAAGAAAGATCAAAGATTCAAATATGTGAAGAGTTCTAAAGATGTGTATTGTGCTAGATGTGTAGATCATAATTGTGATTGGTGGTTGCTAGCTACAAAACTTAAAAGTTGTAATAGATTTGAAATTACAAAGTATCGCAACATTCACTCATATGGGGCACAACACCTTACAAGTCGTCATCCAAATGCCTCAGCAGATGTCATTGCAGAATACATACAACCTAATTACTTGAATGGAAAAGGTCCCTCCACAAAAGACATAAAAAAAAGATATAGTGCAAGCAGATTTGGGTTGCAAGATTAGTTACTGGAAGTGTTGGAAATGCGGTGAGATAGCAAAGGCTATGATAAGAGGGACACCGGAGCACGGATATGCAGTTCTAGATGGTTATCGTCATATGCTTATGACTATAAATGAAGGAAGCAAGACATCGTTAAAGCTTGATGACAAGGGAAGGTTCAAATATTTTTTTGCATCTTATGGAGCTTGGATTAGGGGGTTTGTGCATATGAGAAAAGTTTTAGCCGTTGATGGAACATTCTTAAGAGGTCGTTACGATGGAGTTTTGTTGTCTGCTGTCGCACAAGATACAGAAAATCATGTTTTTCCTATTGCATTTTGTGTAGTAGATAAGGAATGTGATGTCGCATATGAGTACTTTTTTGAGAAATTGTTGGACATAGTCCCTGATACTTCAGAGTTGTACATTATTTCTAATAGGCATCCAAGCATAGAAAAAACACTATCAAAATTTTACTCTGAAGCATACCATGGATGTTGCACGAGGCATCTTGGTGAAAATGCCCGTAAAAATTTTCATTGTGGAGCTTTTCTTGGACATTATTACCATGTAACAAAAGCATATCGGAGAGATGTGTTCCATGACCATTTTGAACAAATCCGAATTATCAATGCGAAGGTCGCTGATTATCTTGAGAATGTTGGGTTTCACAAATGGAGTAGAGCATATTTTCCAGGAAACAGGTAAACTTTCTTACTAGTTCAAACATAAATATTGCAGGTCTCTAACAATTGTTGTAGTTGTTGGAATAATTAGTATAGTTGTTCGAACAATTATTGTAGTTGTTGGGACAATTATTATAATTGTTGGAACAATTATTATAATTGTTGGAACAATTATTATAGTTGTTGGACAACTTTCATAGTTGTTTCAACAGCTACAGAAGTTGTGGACATTAAAAACAGTTGTTTTCAAAACTACAATAGTTATTAAAAATCTGCAATAGTTTGTATTTTAATTTTTGATATTTTTGAATTTTATATTTCAGATATGATGTATTGACCTCAAATATTGCTGAGTCTGTTAATGCAATGTTCAATAAAGCAAGAGAATTTCCCATTATTGCCTTGTTCAATGATATAAGCAAGAGATGGTCGAAAAAATTTCATGAGAGAAGAATGGCATATGCCAAGTTAAAAACCACCTTCGTTCCTTCAGCTAAAACTAAAATAATGGCTAATAAGAATCTGGGAAATAAATTATTGGTCCATTAAATTGATGAAGACACCTTCAGCGTCACCGCGGACAATGGAATCACAATGGTCCATCTTCGAAGTAAAATATGTTTGTGTCGAGAGTTTGACTTGAATAAAATACCCTGTCAACATGCTATGGTTGCGCTCAGACACAAATTTGGAGATGAATATGGCAAGATGATTTATGAGTACTCTTCTCCGTATTATAAAGTAGAGTTATATATACTTGCATATGCAGATCCAATCTATCCAGTGCCAGCTGAAGAATTTTGGAATCTTCCTCTAGAAATTTTAGAGAGAGTAATACCTCCACCTGAAAAGAAAACTAAACCGGGAAGGAAGCGGCTGAAACGAGTACCTACTATAGGAGAAGTGGTTTCAAAGAAAAGAAATAAATGCTCTCTATGTAAAAGATTTGGCCACAAAAAAACTTCATGTCCTACGAGATCGAATGAAGTTGCAGGAACAAGTAATGGTGTAGTTTCATGAGTTATTATCGTATGCATAACATGTATTTAGACATGCTATGATTAGTTCAAATAATTATGTAGTTAAGATTTTTATTAGATGTATACCAACAACTTCAAAAGTTGTTGGACAACGGATCTGATTGAACGGGTCAAGTTTTTCAATTAACTGCACATTATTAAACAACTGCTTTAATTTTTCCAACAACTTTTTAATTGTCCAACGTCTTCTCACAGTTGTCCAACAACTTCGCATAGTTGTCTAACAACTCTAATAGTTGTTGAGACAATTTTTATAATTATTAAGATTACTTCGCATTGATATTGAAGATCAATAGAGTTATTTTGTGAATTATTAAGTATAAACTAAGTCATTTAACAATAATTAAAGATCGATCGAGTTATTTTGTGAATTATTAGTATAAACTAAGTCGTTTAGTAAAAATTAAAGATCAATCGAGTTATTTTGTGAAATTATATAAACTAAGTTTAACAATATAAATCTAGTTATTTTGTGAATTATTAGTATAAACTAAGTCGTTTTAGTAAAAATTAAAGATCGATATAAACTAAGTCGTTTAACAATTTTCGAGTTATTTTGTGAATTATTAGTATAAACTAAGTTGTTTAGTAAAAATTAAAGATCAATCGAGTTATTTTGTGAATTATTAAGTATAAACTAAGTAATTTAACAATAATTGAAGATCGATCGAGTTATTTTGTGAATTATTAAGTATAAACTAAGTCGTTTAACAATAATTGAAGATCGATCAAGTTATTTTGTGAATTATTAGTATAAAATAAGTCGTTTAGTAAAAATTAAAGATCAATCGAGTTATTTTGTGAATTATTAAGTATAAACTAAGTAATTTAACAATAATTGACAATCGATCGAGTTATTTTGTGAATTATTAAGTATAAACTACGTAATTTTGTGTAAAACAACTAAAGAATTGGAGGAACAACTAAACCAGTTGCAGGAACAACTAAACTAGTTGTAGAAACAATTGAACCCATTGTACGAACAACTGAAGTAGTTGTAAGAACAATTGAACCAGTTGTACGAACAATTGAAGCACTTACAGGGACGATTGAAGCAGTTGTAGAGACAATTAAAGTAGTTGATAACAAAAACACAAAATACTGAAATAATTACATAAAAAACTAACACAATAATTTTATTGATCCAAATGTTTTGTCAATGAAGTACAAAAATCAACTTTGTACACTGTCACACCCCGAGCTACCCCCGAGATGCGGACACGGGACCTAGGACCACAAGTGATCCCAAGCTAACCCTGCTGGCATGATCATGAGCATACTAAAGATAATAAACTGATGCGAAAGCTAAATCATAAATAAAGCGAAAAGATGGGGAATACCCATATGCTATAAGCGAGATATATAAAATCCGAGAGTTTAATACAAAAGAAATATCAAACTCAAAATACTAATTTGAATCTAACTATGTCTGAAATAAGCCTCTAAACTAACTAGAAATGTTGGGACATGCCCCAACTAGATCTAGCAAAAGCGAAACTAAAGACTAAAAATACCGAAAAGAAACTCATGACAATTGTCCTCGGAGAATGAGGACTCACCACCGATCTCGCTGGGCGGAGATCGGGAATCGATCTAAACGTGATCTAGATGCTGAGAACCTGAACCTACATCACGAGAAAATGTAGCACACGTATGCGTCAGTACTTGAAAGGTACTGAGCATGCAGGATAGAGTAAAGCTGAAATGAAACATAACAGAACAAAGCAATAAAGCAATGAAATAATCTGAACATGATATAGATCTTGAATATCTTTGAATATGAATACTGAGCTAACTGATGCAATGACCACATTTATAACATGCTGAGACTGAATACTGACTGTACTGAAATATGGTCAATGCAATAGAGTCTTACTGAACTGTGGGAGCTACTAATAATCGACAAAAAAACCACATGAGCTAAATGTGGAGTCCGATGTATATGCCCCATCGAGAGGACCCAATATACCCTGCCAGAGGTATAAAGGCATGCTGGCGTGATCACTAAACTGATGTTGCCCACAAAGGGGACTTACACCTACGTGGCTCGTAGTTCTGGACTATATGGGTACGCTGAACCCTAGTCCAACTCTATATTATGCTACTCCCAATGAATTAAGTAGTTAACTGGTTATGACTGAATTTACGTAAATCTTGGATAGCTCGAAACCGAACATGCAAACCGAGAATGCAACAATTAAATCGGTAATGATGCATTCATAAACCGAGGCATGTAAAAGCGAATCTTTTGAAATAACCGACCTAGCATGTGTAATTCAAGAACTAAAGAAATACATAGCTAGGGTTCGAAATTCATGCGATAAGGCGAGCAATAACATGATAATCTGATTTGGAATATTTAAATAACTAAGTCATGATGATCTGTTGTAATTCTAGAAACCCTAGGTTTGTTCATAATCATGGAATCAAGAATTTGACTGAATTCTAGGGACCTAATGGGCGAAAGGAACCCACTAGTGAAGTCCCACATACCTGGTGATGAATTCCACGAAGAAATCTTTCGATTTCAGGGCTGGAACTGAAGGAACCTTGCTGCGTTCTTGAACTAGGGTTCTTGACCTCTTTTCTCCTCTCTTGCTTCTAATTTTCCAAGTTTGATTAATGATTTTGACTAAGGTAAGTTTTAGTTATGTTTCTAGGATTAAACTGATTAAAACCTCATGATTTAGGGTCTAAACGACGTAGCTAAGGGGTTAAAAAAAATAGGAAAAGACCAAAAGACCCCTGAATTAGCTGCTGTCGGAGTGATCGACGGAATGGACTGACGGGCCGTCATTCAATCGATGGTCCGTAGATCGGGTCCGTCGATCGACTCTGCCCGACAGGGCTTCACTAAAATGAGCATAACTTTTTACTCGGAGGTCGGATTTTAGCAAACTCGGTGGAGTTGGAAAGATAATTCAATTATCTATCATTTCATAGGTAATGGGACACACAATTAATTTTGTGCTAAAAGTTATGACCGTCTGAAGTTGACCCATCAGAATTTTCAGCTAACTGGCTGTTGATCCTCATCTACGGTCAGACCTATGGACCGTGGATCGAATGACGGTCCGTGCTGGTCGACCGTAGTTCGTGTCAGAGGTTGGGTAAAGAAGGTCTTGATCCACGAACACAAACCACGGACCGTGGTCTGATCTACGGACTGTGGTCTGATCTACGGACCGTGGTCTGATCTACGGACCGTAGGTCTGTCCGTGAGTCGAGACTTAGCCAAATTTTCTGAGCTTGGCTAGGGAGGGGTTGCGGTGGTGAACCACGGACCACCAGCACGGGCCATGGTCTGACCTACGGTCCGTGGATGGCAACCATAGGTTGCACCTGCAATTTTTTTTTCAAAATCTGCATTTTGGTCTATTTTTAGATACGGGGTGTTACATACACAACTATTCTCTCAAGGAATTAATTCCTTCTCAAGCACAGCAACAACATATTTCATCCTAAAATTATCCACCTCATTGTCGTTAAGGCAGATCATATCTGTCCCAGTAAGCAAGTGATCAATAAAAATACAGGCATATGGTCCACATGCCGCACAAGAATTGTTACTTGGCACATTCTTTAGACACTCATATGACCATGCATTATTCAAAAAAAATTCAGACAAATGATTGAACATCTCGCTCTGCTTGAGTAGTTTGGGCCACAATTCGAGAATGGGCTGAATCAATGTAAGAAAAGTCGGTTCATCACACATATGAATATTGCAATCATAAACTTGAATCAAGCCCTTCTCCATCAAAAATTCAAGTGCACTAAAGTGTGTATTCTTTATGTTCATCACAGTGTAAATTCTTTTTGCTCCATTCCATTTTCGGCCATATGGATAGGGCATTTCACCCTTACAGTACTTGAGTATGTTACCGTCCATCTCAAATGATGTGAGTACCTCATGCATTGGTGGAGCACCATCTACTAAACTCTTCTCTCTCAAGTTGTTGTACTGATCATACAAGGTGTTGTAGAAATTTAGATCTAAAATAAGATTTGTTTGGTCATAGTGCTTGGGATATCAAATCTCTCTCTTGCGCATAAGAGACAAGATCTCATCAACATGCTGCCAAAATAAAGTTGAGAGTCAATTCAATATCAATAAATTATTGTATAAATTAAAAATATAGTAGTATTTACCTTGCACTCGAACAAAAAATATGGATCAGTCATGCTCACCAAGTCCTGATAATTAAATCTACCATTCAAATACATTTTCTTTCCTCTTCCTTTTTGCTAATGAAGACACTAAAGATCTCTCTTTTCTCTACATCAAGAGGTTTGTACAAATTCACTTCCAATCTACTCTTCATTGCATTTTTGTCTTTGGAATTCATGACCAACCTTTTTTTTAACGCAGGAGTATAAGGAGATTTTCTTGCATAGCTCAGATATATAGTCCTCTTTGATTTCTGCCCATCTAACTTTGTTGACAAAGATTTTACTTCATTCAAAAGAGTTTCATACTTATCACAACATGTTTCACATTTACAGCAACAATCAATAGTGAAGGCATTCACATTTGTTATTTTTATCACACCAGGGGTATCTTCTTCCCTACCAAGATCAGCTAAATATGATTCATCTCTTCCGACTCCACCAAAAGATTTACAAGTATCTAAAGCAATCTGGTCATCACCGTCTCTCTCAACTCCATAATTTCTCGCAACACTATTCTCTCCACCAGTTATCTCAAGACCTTCTTCAACAACAGTTATATTCAATTTTATAGCTGTTACAAGTGCCAACTCTTCTTTTAAAGCATCAATTTTTGGATCCAAACTATCTTCATATGACTCAATATCTTGAACATAAATTTGTTCATTCTCTATGTTTATTGGAAAAAGAAAAGGATGAACAACCTGATTTTGCATCTGCATTTAAAAAAAAGTTATTCATAATTTAAAAACAACTGAATCAGTTGTCCAATTACAACTTCAGTAATATGTGATTGTGGAAATCACTTTTATTGTTGTTGGACAACTAAAGTAGTTGTGGAAACAAGTTTAGTTGTCTTATAATTATAGTAGTATTTCAATATTGCATAACACAATTAATATTATGTAGATATATAATATTTTTGAAATAACTAATTTAGTTGTACAATAAGAGCTAATTGTTGGACAACTTTGAATAGTTAACGGAACAACAAGTTCAGTTGTCCAATAATTACACTACTTGTTTAACTTTTGCATAACACAACTACTAATATTATGTAGATATAATCTTACTTGTTCTTTTGTCTAATAAATAGGATCAATATTTGTCTTGTAAGCATGTGTTCCAGCCATCCATTTAATCATTCTTGGAATTGATTTTTCAGGTGAAGAATCCTTGGCCAATCGTTGAAGTGTCGGAATAGCTTCAAACGCCCAAGCCTACAATATAATATTAAAAATAGCTTAGTATAGATAATAAAGTCAAATAATAATTTAACTAAAAATTATAAAATAAAAACATCAATTTAATTACTTACGGCGAACGCCCACGGACATTTATGAAGATTATACTGAGATTTGGTTGAATCTAGCTCTTTCAAAAGATAGCTAATGGTAAGATCAAAGCTAACTCGACCCCATGGATATGAATTGAACACACTTTTTTTGGACGCCATCTTTAGCCAATGAGTTTCTATCTTCTTTTCTGCACTTTTTGAACACAATACACAATGCAAAAACCAAACTATACTAATGGCAAGCTTTTGCTTTTTGGTTAAGCATGGGTCACTCATCTTTTCTATGCGTACAGCAGCATTTGCAGATTGACCCACCAGATGAACCAAAATTTCACCTTCTTTTTCAATTTTCGCTAATTGTTGACTTAGAAGAGGTAGGGAATGACACCGAAGTCCAGTCATAATAACGAATTCATTAATGCCAAAACAAAGAGGCAAACCATTATAATCAATTCAAACCTCTTTTTTCTTTTCAGAAAATATACGACGAAGACAAAGACCATGTACTAACTTCATTGGAAGTTGTACTGCTACATATTGATCCAACTTCAAAAAGTGACCAAAACAAGATTTTTTAAAATCATTTTCAATTTTTTGTGCGATTAAAATCTTTCTAAACTCAACAAATTGAGCTCCAAAACCAACTCTCGCATTGATTCTTGAATCATAAGATCCATACACACTCAAGTGGGTCTTAAACTTATACTTATCATTGGAAATGATTTTAACATAATTTGGAGAGGATTCAATACCTTCTTCTTCTTTTTCATCCGATTGTTCACTTTCACTTTCTTCACTTTGTTCCTCTCTACTTGATTCATCTCCATGACTCTCACCATCTTTTTTCTCTTCACTTGAATTTTCGTTGCTATTTTCATCACTTTTTTCTTCACCTGATAGGTCACTGCTATTCTTACTATTTTTTTCCATTTCACTAGATTGATCGTCACTACTTTGATCACTTTTTCTTCTCCAGATAGTTGTCCACCGATACTTTGAAGTGTTGTGGTACCTCTTTTTCTAGCAGCAGTTAAGCTCTCAGCATTTTCTTTAGCATTTGGATTGGATAAAGATGTTCCAGTTCTCTTCCTCTTATATTGAAGCATTATAACTACACTAAAATAGTTAAAAGGTAGTAAATAGTAAGAAATTAACTGAATATGATCAACAGAAAAGGAGCAATAGTGGTACATTATAGATCAATAATTAAATTATTTGTCCTACAACTAATCAATTGACCAACAATTAAACACAATTGTCTAACAACTGCAGTAGTTGTTGGGACAACTCTTCGAATCGTCGGACAACTACGGGAAGTTGTTGGACAATTTCGTATTAACAAAAATATAAAGTTATTTCTATAAACAACTTCGGTAGTTGTCCAAACAACTACTTAAGTTGTTGGTCAAAACAACTAAATTGAATTCACTAAACCCAGCTGAAGAATGGACATAAAATATTTTTTAGACTTATCAAAAATGCTCTTTTGAGTTAATTTCAAGTTCAAACGGAATAAATATAATGTAAAAAAACAAAAAAAATATAATAGCAAGATGATGATGATTTTCTTCTTTATTAAACCCTAATCTTATCCTTTGAAATAGAAAAGAGAAGAAAATTTACCTTGTATTAGAAGCTACTGATTGAAAAGAAAAACACAACAAACTCAAAGAAGATTTGATGATTTTGAAGATGAAGAAGAAATTTTTTTTTTTGAAAAAAAAAAGTCCCGTTCTTGGATTCCAACGTTCCCCTGTAACTTCAGTTTTAAAAAGAAAATTGAATAAGTTAAAAGGTTTTTTCCATTCTTAACATGCTTCACAATTTAAAATAAAGTCTCCTAAGTTTTAAAAATACTAATTTGGTCCAATATATTAACTAAGAGTTAAATTAAATTGAGAAAGAGATGAAGAGGCCCCACTTGTCCCTTTTTTTTAATTGGAGACTTGTGAGGCATTCTTACCTCATTTTTCCCCCGTCGTCTCTCAGCTCGTCGCCTCTCAATTCTCATCTGACTCTTGTCGATTGCTCGCAGCCCGCAAAGCTTCTCACTGGCCACTGCTCAGTGCTTGCTCGCGCATCGCGCCTCGAAGGTCAGTGCTCATTGCGTCCCAACTCTCATCTGGAAATTTTTATTTTGATGGTAAATTAATAATGGAATCTAATAAACTTGTGGAAAACAACACGATTACACGAGTAGTAGTGTAGCACTCTAGAAGTTGAAGAGCAAAATATGTAAGCATTGTTAGAGACTCTTGAAGTGAAACAAGAAAAGAAATTGTTAGATACACATTAAGGGCAAAATCTGATGAAAGCCCATGGCAAGAATATGAAAAAAAAAATGTATTGCGTCCTCTATTGTTTTTTTAATCATTGAATGCAAGTATGCAACTATGTGATTATTTGTGTGATTTGTGAACTGTAATGTACTGCATCTTTCTGTAATTACGTTGCAACTCTGTTGCCATTTGTGTTAAATAAGTATTCATGAAGTAGTGTTGATTCATGAGTGTCTAATGTCTATCATCTTTTAGACTTTTAGTTACTGTTAGCTTATATCTGTAAGCATGCTTGTGGCTGTTTTCCGGTGCATTTGTATGTGGAGGATATCAAAGCATTTGATCCTAATGAGGCTTACGGTAAATTAGTGACTACTATCCATCATTGTTAAGTATAAATAAATCAACTTCCTTTAATTTTTGCCACTGTTAATTAAATTTGGTTAAATCGAAAACCAAACTGAAATAAATCGAACCGAACCAAATTTATTTCAATTTGGTTTGGTTTCACATTTTTGCCAAACCGAACCGACCAACGCCCAGCCCTACCCTCAAAGCTTCTGTGCATCGCTGAAACAAAATCCCCAAAGTTCTCAGCTTTGTGACATCAGGTCCTATCTTTAGGTAGCTTTTCTTTCCTTTTGCACTTCTTCTTTTCTCCATGGCCTGCATATTTGTTTTTAGCATATGGGTCTTTGTTGGGTTTAACATTTTCTTTGGTAGATACTAGATAGAGGAATTTTCTTGGAAAAGGATGTTGGTCTTTACACAAAAGATCTGTATGCTTTCAGTTTTACTGGGATTGCCCTTATCTCCTTCTATGTGGTGCTTTATGACTCTTGAATGCTTAATTTCTGCTCTTTGATTTTGCCTTCTTCTTGTTTCATGTGTTATGTTTTCTGGCAGAAAAATAATTGGTCATTTTTATAGGTAAATGTCCCGTCTTTGACCTTCAATTATTACTAGCGCTTTCATTCAATATATCTCTTTGCAGAAGAAAAATCCTTTGTTATACTTGTTTTCTTCTTCAATTGTAAGATTATAGGGATTATTTCAAAGAGGTGGTGTTAGTGCGACCCAATTTGATTTTTATTTATTAGAAATCAAATCAATTAATACTATTTTAAAATTTTAAAAGTAAAATAATCAAAGAAAAAGCACATGGACAAACGAGAATGAGTTAGACGGACATGATATCTCGTGGAAAGATGTTGCTAATATGATTTATTCGTGGATTTTTATTCTGCGACACACCTATGTAGTCAGGATGTTTGATGATATGCCTCAAAGAATCATTTTTTCTTACAGGTATTCTACAACATACATATCTATGATCTTCACCAGGGAATAACATATGCATCTATCATTCAGCAACATAAAAGATGTATTCCTACTTCTGGACTAGGTCTGTAATCTCTGTGCATGTGTGTATGCTGGTATGTCAATTTCTTTTTATGCTACAACTGTAAGCAAGAGTTCTTTTTATGCTACAACTGTAAGCAAGAGGTCTTTTTATGCTACAACTGTAAGCAAAAGGTAATTGTGTTTGTTCTATCATTGAATATCTGAATGCTTTCGCATGTTGTTGCTTATCTTGAGTATCTAACTTAGCAAGACATGATATTATAGCCAGCGTTAACTCCAAGGACACTCATTTTGGATTGGTAGCCAGCTATTTCAGGGGAATTGTTGGTACTTAATATTTCCAGCTGTTGTTGCCTTGAATAAAATCTTGAACTACCTTAATTAACTTATTTAATGGCCTTCAATACTGCTGTATATTTCACATTGGTATGTGGTTAGTTAATGTTTTAGTATTTCAAGTTGGAAAAAAAGTTTTCATTATATTGCTATGGCTTTTTGTTTTTTTTTATCGATGAGTCATTTTTTTGGGTGCTTGAATGGCATACAGGACAATCTGTTGCTACTGGTGTTCTTGTGCCTTTTTGACAATTGTTTCGATGAATTTTTTCAATTTCGCGTTGTTTCTCCTATGATGAGCTTCTTTTGATTGAGGAAATAAACTTGAAGATAATTTTTTTGGTGACTGGTTTGCCTTTTTCCTTATGTTGCTCGGGCTCTTCTTCAAAAAATGTCAACAGGTGTGTGTCTGGTTCTCCAAATGTAGTATTTTTTTAGAATCCAACACGGGTGCAGCATCGAAAGTGAAGAGACCGTGCAACTTAGCTTTTTTCTTCCAAGATAAGCTATTCTTGATTGTGAGATAAGTTAAGAAAGACAATCTTTTTAATGGTTTAATGAAGCTGAATTGGTGTGTAGTAAATGAATGAACCAAATGCCATGGGACATGGTTCATCCAACTAGAGAAATAGTAGTAGACATATAATTTAGTGCACAAATATGTCTGTTCTGTCTATCTGACAGGAAAGATACTGCAAATGTTGTAGATTGATCATGTGGTAATTGGTTAAATACTTAAATTTGCTTAACAACATGAATAAATTGCTGAAATCGATATGCATTTCATATAAGTTGAACTGATGTGGTGAAAAGTACTCGATAATGGATGATTTCTATGTTACATGAACTAAAGAGTGAATTGCTTGGTTACAGTAAACAAAACTGAGCCACCAAAAAAGGTGGTTTTTTGAGTTTTGGGCTCATATTTTGCTCCTCATCCTTACTAGTTTGGCTAATGTTTGTTGAGCAGCCAAAGTTTGAGCATGGTTAGACCCAGCATTACAGTTTGGATACTAATGCAGGTTCTGCAAAGATCCTCTCCGAAGAATTCAGGATTAGCCACTGCGTTGTTTATTGGAGTTTTAAGGCTACTGTATTCGAAGTCTCTACTTTCTTATCTTTGTCTGCTTTGTTTATTGGAGTTTTTTTTGTGTGAGTTTGATATTAACAAGTTCCGATAGTAGTAATCTGCGTATAAAAAATCCATTTTTTTGGTTCTTGATTTGATTATTTCTATTGCAATTGATCATTATAAGTAGGTGTTTCTTTGTCATGACCCTCAACTAAGCATTTATCGCTACTTTATAAAGTATGTATGCTGACATGAAAGAAAGCCAGTCCTAACAATAGACTGCTCCATTGATAGTTTTGGGTCATCAAGATAGACTGCTCCTTTTGCTCAAGTACAGAATTAACCTCTTGTTCCTGAATTCTTCTGCTATAGCTTCAGTGACAGATCTTTGCAAATTTCTGGTTATATGTGACTTGTGAGAGTGTAGTCACTCCTTTGTATACAAGATAATACAATGGATTATGACACAAGATAGTGAGAAGAATATATACATTGATCTTTGTTGTTAACAGTGACATCATTTAGGCCTCTAAATACATTAACCCCCCCCCCCCCTCCCCCCGTGCGTGCGCACTTTGTACCTCTTTTTGAATGATATATTAAAGTTGCTAACTTTGGATTGATTTCTCTGGGAAATGTTAAAATTGCAGTGTCTATCAATCACACAAATAGATATTATATTCTTCATGTCATCATAATTTCTCATTACACTCGGTTGGTGATCCGCTTTGTCAGCCTCTTTTTATCTATTTGATTTCTCTTTCCCATTGCTTGCTCCAGATTGGGCCCATGTTCAGCACAGGAACCCCTCACATATTTTTGAAAAGGCAATAAACAATTTACATTTGGTTTTGCGGGAGAATCAAAGGAGTATGAGATACAATTTCGAGGAGGAGGATGGTGGCCGTCAATTTGAAGATGTGGAATGGCTACCCCTACAACACCACCCTGTCTTTTCTACTCTGCCGGACAGGGATAAGGATGGAGACAGGGCCTTGACAATGCCCAAAAATCTTTTAGCTTGGGACGGAGCTTCTCGTCTCTACTTTTGGGACTCTTACAAAACATGTCTGCATCGACTCTCTGTTCGATTGGGTGAACCTGATCCTACTTCCCTCCTTGCAGCTTCTCCCTCTAAGGTAACTTCTTATGTACAAATCTCCATTCCATGTTTATGTTTTACTTTTCTTAGCAAACTGAACTTGACTGCTTGAATAGAGGAGGGTTATAACATTTTCAACAATCTACATGTAACATATAGGGATTAGTTGATTCAAAGGTGACAACAATAGTTAACCTATACTGGTTTGACTGATTTCCAACTTCTATTGCACCTTTAACATGCATAGCCCTACACCCCCATTCCTCTATGATTAATAAAAATTCAATTCAGCCCCAATGTTCAATCCACTTCTTTCATTCTTTCTCTTTCCTCCCTTATTTTAAAAACCCAAAAGAGGGAGAGACAGATTCATCACCAATATTTGAAGTGCATTGGTACTACTTCTACCTGATATCAAGCTACTAATTGTTCTAGCTACGTATTTGATGGTGCTGGTTGTTGCTTAGGTACTGCAAGCTGATGTGCAATTGAATTTTGAGGTTCAGTGAATTTCCATTAACAGAAATGGATCAGCACTTTTCCTAGTTGGCTTGGATGGTTTATACGTCATGTATCTCTATGGGAGGACTTCGACAAAAGAAAATACAATTATTTGCCGGTATAACTTCCTCATTTTGGTTTTGTATGGTTATGTTTTCTTTGGACTCCAGTGTGTTTCAAACAATAGTGTTATTGTGATTTGTAACTATTTGTCGTTTGAAATGTACATTCTCCTTTATCTTCGGAGTTTGGAAGCACCATATGTATTTAACTAGTCCTATGCACTTCTGTTCCTGGTTGCCTGGAGGAAATTATGAATTTTCTGGTATAGCTATCTGAAACCATCTTTCCATTTTTTTAAAAAATTCAATTTTGTATGTAGCATTTGTTTTTGAAAACTATTCTTGATCTTGCATCTCAGCATATGCAGTTTCCTCTTGGAATGGCTCCGTAAGCTACGTATTCTAGGATACCCAGCTTGTTGACTGCTGTTTACGATTATTGGCTTTTAATGAGAACTTTGTTTTCTTTGCTTATTTATGTTTGTGGGATTTCTCATTCATCAAGAGACCTGTGAATCCGTAATTACATGCTAATATTTTCGTTAATTCAAGGGCAAGAAGCAGGTCAGAATTGTACGTGTCTGCAACGAGTAATGCCATCTGTTAGGATATCTCCTTGTTCTAGCATTGCTCATCAACGATGATATTGATATGAGGTCACACCTAAATGGCTCCTGAATCTTTGTAAAAAACGGTTTTTGGGATTCTTGGGAAGAAATATTATATTTAAGAAGCACTTTGGGTGTGTTAGAAGCTCAAAAATGGCAAGTAATTGCAAAATTTGGCTTTTCGGGTTTTCTGGTGGACAATAGGCTTATTCTCCTTGGTTTGAAATAGAAGTGTTTGAAAATATAAAATGATGGTATAGTTATCCTGATATGCCATAAATGAGCAGTAATGGAACTGTGCTAATGAGCAAGCCACTTTTCAATTGAATGGTCTGATGCATTTTGCATAAGCCATCTCTACTCTTTATGACTGGAAATCTCAAGTAGCATATTCAATTACAATAATGGTGATACCAATTTTTCTTACTACTCCCAGACTCTCGTTTGTTACCCTTCTATGATCATTTTCCTTATGCCTTCGATTTGCTTTGAATATTCAGATGACATACTGTTCTCTATGATTTTTGGATTCTCTTTCTTCTTTCACCTTGGAAAAGCTACAATTTTCAAGAACTTGACAAAAAAAAGGAAGAAGGTACTAGTTGTTAGCTAGGTAGATGGAGGAGAGAGAAAAGAACAACTTTGACAAGCCTTTTTGATCATCGACTACATCTCTAAACTCAAAACATTTGGGTGAGCATAACCAAACTACCCAAGAAGTCAAGACTTTTCTAGAGGAGACATGTGCCAAGAAGGTGAAAATGTTCGACGAGTCAACTTTACACATTCATGAGGGATATTCCAATGATATCCAACAACCCAGATAGGGAGTCACCTAGGTTATCCTTTTCCATCTGTAGACACTTTCTAGCTGTCCTTTTCTTGAATTTCTCATGATTCCTTGGTTGAATGAAGGAAGGCGAGAGTGACTTGTACTTCTCTCTAGAAGTCCATAAATTTAAGTCACCAATTTACAAGGAAGCCTTGACTTGGCCAACACTTGACGTAGAAGAGGTTTTAGAAGATTGAAGGTTGGTGAAGAAGAACCTAGCTAGTAATGCAAATTTGCTTGGTTGGAGGTTTAATGAAATGGGTTGATTATTAGTCAACTCAATATATGATAAATTTGAGAAACAACTACAATGGATTTTATGTACTTTCTTTGCATGCAATTTTTGTACTTACCTCAAGCTCCTTTGGTCAATGTGGTAGGTGGGCATATGCTAAAAATATCGAAGTTGGTAAATCACTAGAGTTTTCGGTAGAATTAATTTTAGGGTGGGGTGGGGGGAATGTGACTGCTTCCATTCTTTAAATAAAACTATATTTTTAAGGTGGGTGGGCTGAGGGGTGGGAGAGAATTTGACTGCTTCCATTCATTCATTGAATAGAACTATCAATAAAGTCTTTACACTTTACACAATCTTTGTTCTCTAGCAAGTGAAATGTATCCTATTTTGGCTATTATTTTCTCCATTTCTATCTTCTCATATGTAATAATATTCTGTTAGCTGGTTTCCTTAACAAATTGTATTTGTTTTTTTGCCACTTTGGTTTGTGGGGCTTACTTTCTCGCATAGCTATTTTTTCTTATTAAATCTAATAGTACTAGCTTGATTCTCAAGGTATAATAAACCTGCAACAAGAATAAGGTTGTAATTTGGAAGGACTAAGATAATTCTTCGAGAAGAACAATTAAGGAGGTCCACCACCCAAGACACGTGTTTCATAGGGAAGTATCAACTAGTAGAATTAGGCAGTGAAGTCAGGCTTGACAGGGAGAATAATTTTTCGAGAAAGAAAGCAATAGGAACATAGATGAAACTGGCCAACCTTTAGCCATCAATGATGGGTGGAGGGGAATGAAAAAGTGGGTGTGGAAACGATTCCTCAACTTTGGGGAGTTCTAGGGGATTCTTTTTGAAGAAAGGAAGATATGGTTGTAGAGTCGCTAATTGATATTTCAAAAGGCAAGAAGAGTTAGAGGAGATGAAAGGGGGGTGGGATACTAGGTTGGCCAAACCATGAGGAGGAAGAGGTAAAATTATAGTGTATGAAAGGAGATATGGGTGACTATGAGGAGAATGATGGAAGTGGAAAGGGGATACTGTTGTAAGGATATATAAGCTATTGATATATAAAGATATTTTTGCAAGGGGTTGGGTGATAGAAACAAAAACGGCCATCATCCAAGTAGGTGTTAGAAAATTGGAGGTGAATCTACTACGCTTTCAAGAAACTACATTAATGGAGCTCATGACAAATGTAATAATGAGATATGTGTGTGTGTGTTTGTGGGGATGATGGTTAAGTACAACACATTAATGTCTAATAATATTGAGTGAGGGAAGTGCTTTATTATTATGGAATAAGAGCAAATGGAAAGCTCGAGTGGTGTAACTTAAGTGCCCTTGTTATTTCCTATACCGTTCAATTTGGTGATGGAAGTTTGAAATAAGATGATTGATGACACTGTGATAGGAGGTTATTTGAAGATTTTTTCAGTTTAACATACTAGTGCGTATGTGATGAAGATATTTTCTTGTTGTTTTCCTTGAATCAGACCTTCATATAATTCAAAGTAGTGTCAAAGTTGAAGATCAACACTAAAAATTAAGATCATTTCAGTGGACGAGGTGGACATGTTGACCACCACATACAAGTGCTAAATTGCAGGTGGACAAGCTCGTGAGGCTTGGGGTAAGGGGTCCATTATTTTCTCTATTGTACAATTTGATGATGGAAGTGTTAAGTAGGATGATAGATGAAGTTGTGATGGGAGGTTAGAGTTTCTTATCCTTGATTAGTGAACATAGTTGCGTGATGAACTGATGGTCACACACCTATTATTTGTTGATGACATACCAGTGTATATCTAATGGGGATATATGTTAAGATATTTTCTAGTTGAGTTCCTTGAAATAGACCTTCATATAATTCCAAGTAGTGTTAAAGCTGAAGATCAACACTTAAAAAAGTGATATCATTTTCGTGGATGAGGTGGACAATGTTGAACACCTAGCACAAGTGCAATTGTACGTATAAAACTCTCCTTACCATATACCTAGGATTGCCATTTTCAAATTAGGGCAAGTTGTGTGAGATTCAGTAACTAAAAGATTTGAAAGGTGACTAGCAGGGTGACAAAAGAGACATTCATCAAAAGGGGGAAGGAAGCACTAGTCAAGAGCACAATATCAAGCATACCCACATATTACATATTTCTTTGCAGGCTCTATTTAGTATAGGGAAGTTGTAATGGCTTCAAAAGAATTTCTAATGGGAGTCAGCAGAAGGTACTCATCATTTTACCTAGTTAGTTGGGAAACCATAACCTCTTTGAGAGAGTAAGGAGATCCTGCAGTGACTGACTTTAGAGTTTCTAACAAGACACAGTTTCATAAATGGATAGGGTTATTTTTGAGGACCAGATATTATAGAAGGAGGTAATCAGAAGGAAATGTGCTATTCTGGAAGGGGATGGAGGACTGGAAACATTAAATTGTTGTATGGATGCTATCCTTGGTGGAACAACCTAAAGGAATGAGAAGACTTCAGTAGCGTCGTTACATATATGGTAAGGGTGGTAGCAAAGTTAGCTTTTAAGGTCACTAGGGTTGTGAATGGACTGAACATGTTAAGGAGCCTCCCCAACTCATAGAATCTTGAGCCAAAATGAGATGACAGCGCAACAGATTTGAATGGCACAGGATAGGATAGTGCACTGGAACTTGAGATTTAAGAGGAATTTATAAGAATAAGAGATTGATGGATTTCAAACATTGGGAGAAATACTCTAGAAATAGAGCATTCATTCACTAGCTATCGTGGAGGGGAGGGTAAGAACTAAGAAGTGATGGTGCGTTCTTTGTAAAGTCATGCCACCACAAGCTTTTGTTGAAGGATGATTCAGTATTCCTATGGTGCCTAGAAAGGTGTGCTTTTAGTCTTGTTAGCAGCAATGGAGTAATTCTGTCAACTGAGAACATGTGTTACATGAGGAAGAGAATTATTACATGTGTTAGCTGGTGTTCTATTGATGGTTACACAAGCGACGATGTGGATCAACTAATGCTTGCATTAAGTTTTGTTGTACATGACACCCCTTGTTGTTTTCTTTGTGCACCAGGCCACCTTGCCCAGGTGTTCGCATGTCTGCAATGGGTTATATCGAATTGGTTTGGAGTGCAACCGGCGATGCTTGGTTCCGTAAAGGACATGTTACATATTTGGGTTTTTATTAGAAAGAAGAGAAGTCGGAGAGTATAGAATGTTGCCGCCTTAGTCATCACGTGGGAGTTGTGGAAAGAGAGAAATATGAACTGTTGAGGGGGTATGAAATAATGTTGCTATTTAAGAAATTGCCAATTGTTTTTAGTTAGTCTCTGGTGCACCTAGGAGGTTCCTTTTGTATAAAAGTTTGTCATTTTTTTAGAGAATTATACTCTTGTGTAGGTTCTTCTCCTTTTGATACACTACTTATATATAGGAGTTAACTCACATTGATTTATGTACCTTATTAAAAAAAGATTAAATATATATTTTTCAAAGTATCTCTGGTTTAGTTTAATTTGTTTGTATTTTAATATCAAATAGAGGACTTTTATAGTCATTGAATGCAGGCTTTGTTTGCACCTCCTAACTTACATTCTGTTCTGTAAAGGGCAATATCAGGTAATGTCAAACGAAGAAGAGTCTCTTTCTATGATTCAAGAATATTTATTACTGTTATCCTTGAGTAAACCAGTCAGATTATCCTCTCACCTGTATTAGGAGATTAAAACAAAATAGACATGATAGCTACGTCTTCAGTACCAATATTTGAGGGTAATTATGTTGTTTTCTGACAATTAGTTGTGGTGCATTTGAAGTCACATTAAATGTGTTCATTTCCTGTTGCCGGTTACAGGACAGTTCTAGTTGGTTCAGAGATCTACTTTGACAGAAACAACTCAATACGCACATTGAAGGTTTGTTGGCACCCTTACAGTGACACCCATCTTGGAATTCTCTCTTCTGATTCGGTTTTCAGGTACTTATTTCTTCATTGAAAATTTAATTCAGGATTTTTGATGATACAGTTCTCAAGTGGTGTATGTTGAAAACCTGAAAAGAGTTGCTCAATCTGTGTTTTTTAGACATTTTAATAAGACTAGTCTCTCGACATGTGTGTTGCACGTGGTTCCGGAGTCATGTAGTCAAGTTGATAGTATATTGCCTGACATTGGAGTGTAGAGTTTTTGTTAAATTATATCAATATTATTCAGTTAAAAATTATACACAAACGAATGAAGTGAGCAGTTTCTGGAATGATCAGTGTTGATCGTTGAATGGTGTCTTGTTTGCCGATGTCAAGATAATTACATATAGTCTGAACCTATAAAGATACAATCAAAGTTCAATTAGATCATGTAATTGCTTTTACTTATTTAGCTTTTATGGGGTACACTCATGTAATTAACCGTATCTCCACCTAATGCTTTCTTCAAGATGATATTCCAGGTGTATGTTCCTTTCACTCGTTTCGGTTGCTCTTTCATAACAAAAACTCTTGTTATCGACATTGAAATCCCTATTGGAAGTGCAACATAAAGTTGACAATGTGAGAAAGCATGTTGCGGTAGATATAATTTGGTTATAAGAGAATAGAAGGATTTCACAAACTTGAAACTTATAGGAGTAGATGGAATTCTAAACTAAATGAAGATTTGCTTGTTTAAATTGTTGGATACCGAACAAGAAAAAAGCCCCATGCCTTTCTCTTTTAGAAAATACTATGTGCATTTCTTTAATCTTTTTCGGGAGGCAATTAGTACAAAAGAAAGTGCATCTTGCAGTACACATGAAAAGGAATTTATAAACAATAACAGAAAAGAGATATGGTGTTATATATCACCGGGACATGGTGTTCTAGTGGAAGGTTTTGTTTGGTGCATAGTGCTATATGGTTGTTGAGCTCTCAATATATATGCCACTTCCACATGGGGAAATAATTGTGGCGCAGAACTCTTCACGGCAAACATGTCATTCAATTGGCTTATTAAATTAGATTAATTGTCCATGATCTGCTTCTTTTGGGGAACATTTTAACGTGCACCCTAAATGGAAAGGACAGAACGAACTGAAACCTCTTTCTGTTAGTTCAAACCCTCAAATGACAATGATATATCTCTAAAATAAACAGTTCCCTAAGTTGTACAGGTAGGTTATCTAAAACAAAAGACTTGTGGAGAACACCATGCTGCTTTTGGTTTGCTACATGAGTCTATTTGTGGCCATCTGAAAGCTCTCTAAAATTTCTAAGTGAGATGCAATACTTCATTATATTTCTTTCAAGAAGCTAATCCTTTTGGACTTGATGAGCCAAAAAATAGTAGGAGTATCAACAAATACCAAAGAGGACAGAACCTTATATCTGGAAGTGAGCTGTCAGTAATTTCACCTGTCTTGTTGCTCATTAAGACAAATTGACGATGTTCTTTTCATTTGCAGTAATGCATGTTGATAGAGGTTATAACTCGGACAACTTGGATCCATTTAAATGTGGAGCCCAAATGTTGGGTTCAGTAGAACCATGCTATTGCATAGAACGACACTGTTAGAATTCTAGGAATATTCCATAGCATGTGTGTAAATATAGTAGGTAGCTTGATTTACTCCTAGATTTACTCTAACTTGATTTGATATTGATTTGTATTGATAATGTATTGATTTCCTTTCCTTTTGAGGACATGTATACTTAGCTATTTAAACCCCAATAGCTTGTGGGAATAACCAAGCTGAGTTCTCTCTTAAACTCTTGTCTTCTCACATGGTATCAGAGCTTTCTTTAGTGAGAAAACAAGAATATTAAGAGAACAAAATTGCTAAGAATTTTTTTTCCAACAAAACCTCCACTGTTTTGCAACTCCGACACTCTCCAGGGGTATTGTGCATATACTAGTACCACCATTACAATCAAAATCCTCGCAGTTTGTGGTGTTTTTCAGCAACTTTTCTGGCAGATTTTTTTTCCAGTAACTTTTTCCGGCAAGACAGCAAGACAGCAAGCAGTTCTCCAGTTTTCCAGATCTGTTCTTCAGGTTTTCCCCCAGAATTTACTTTATTTTTGAACACTTATAGATCTGTTTTTCATGTCTCTCGGATCCGATATGTTTAGCACTAAATCTGTGAGTTCCACCAACACAAACCATGGCATCACCACAAAACCTTTGACAGGTGGTGCAAACTATTTATCGTGGTCCTCCTCTGTTCAATTATGGTGCAAGGGACAAGGTGTTCAGGATCATTTGGTTAAACAGGCCAAGGATATTACTGAAAACGATAGGGGCGAATGGGAGAAAATTGATGAATTGATGCTCAATTGTGTAGTCTGTTATGGAAATCTATTGATTCAAAGTTGATGCCATTTTTCGACCATTCCAAACTTGCTTCTTAGTTTGGGAAAAGGCTCGTGGGCTATACACAAATGACATATCCCGTTTTATAATGTGATTTCTCGGTTGACTAACCTTAAAAAGCAGGACTCAGATATGTCAACTTAGCTTGGACAGGTTTAAGTGGTTATGGAAGAATTGAATGACTTAATGCCCGCTACTCCAAATGTTGAAAAGCAATTAGAGCAGCGTCAGAATATGTTTCTAGTTGTTACACTTGCTGGACTTCCATTAGATCTTGATTTAGTGCGAGATCAAATTTTGGCTTAACTCTACTGTTCCTGTTGTGGATGACCTATTTGCTCGATTGTTACGACTAGTAGCACCACCTATGTCATCTAGTCATCTAGTACCACCTGCACATTCTTCTGTACTAGCATTTCAAACTGCATTACAGATTGGAAATCGGCATAGAGGCCGGCATGGGAAACAACAACCAAGATGTGGATACCCGTGATGTGTGCTACTCTCTACATGGTAAACCAAAGAATGCTCATGTTGCTCAAACTGAATACACTGGTAATCCTACCAATCAATTGTTCTCTTTGTCCGAGTTAGAATACAATGACTTTCTTTAGTATCAGGCGAGTAAGCAGACATCTTCATCAATAGCTTCCGTTGCCCAAGTTGGTAATCTTGTTAATCCTGTTGCTTGTATCTCACAGTCCACCACACTTGGCCCTTGGGTTATGGATACCTGACCACATGTCTATAACAAATGTTTATTGTCTAATAATACTTACTCTCAGTCCCTTCCCACCATTACATTAGCTAATGGTTCTCAGACCATGGCAGCTGGAGTCAGTCAAGCCAATCCCTTACCTTCCTTGGCTCTAAATAATGTTCTTTTTGTCCCGGTTGTCCCTTTAGCATCTAGTCAATAAGCTGTCTGTCTAAGGCTTTAAATTATTTCGTCTCATTACGGGAAGGATGATTGGCGAAGGGCATGAGTCAGATGAACTTTATTATCTCAATTCTCACAAATCCACTACAGTTTGTTCAATCTCAGACTCTCTTGATTTATCCCACAGATGATTGGGACATCCTAGTTTATCCAAACTTCAAAAGATGGTACCTAGCTTGTCCAAATTGTCTAAGTTAGATTGTGAGTCATGTCTATTGGGGAAGCACTCGAGCTACTTTCCACGTAGTCCTAATAATCGTGCAAAGTCTCCTTTTCATTTAGTCATTATGATATTTGGGGTCCTAGTAGAATTAATTCTACACTGGGTTTTAAGTATTTTGTTACTTCCATTGATGATTGCTCAAGGTGCACTTGGATGTTCTTAATAAAAGATCGTTTTGAAATAATTTCCATATTTCAAACTTTTTGTGCTGAAATAAAAAACTAGTTTGGTGTTTCTATTTGCATTTTTTGTAGTGATAATGCACGTGAATATTTGTCATCTCAATTTAAACAATTTATGTCTTTCCATGGAATTCTTCATCAGACATCATGTCCTTACACTGCACAACAAAATGGGATTGCAAAGAGAAAAAATAGGCATATTGTTAAGACTGGACGCACTCTTCTCATACAAGCAAATGTTCCATTGTGATTTTGGGGGGACACAGTGCTCACCTCTTGTTATTTGATTAACCGTATGCCTTCCTATGCTATTCATAATAAGGTACCACACTCTGTTTTGTTTCCCAAGTCAACCTTATTCACTCTTCCACCACGCGTCTTTAGGAGCACATGCTTTGTCCATATACTCCAAGAAAAGACAAATTCGCTCCCTGTGCTCTTAAATGTGTCATTCTCGGTCAAAGGGTACACAAGGGATATCGATGCTTCTCAGCAGACCTCCAGCGATACCTTTGTTAGCTGATGTTACTTTTTTTGAAGGTCAGATCTACCAGTTCCATCTTTTGGTGATCCCGCCATAGTTTATCCTTCCACATCATCTCCTTTGACTCTATCTTCCTCTTTGGCACCTCCACCACTATTAACCTATCATCGTTGTCCGCGCCGAGATGATTCACGCCCTCCTCCTAAATCCTTGCCGGCTGAGAACTTGTCTACATAGAGTTCTTCCATTGCCACTCGAAAAGGTAATCACTCTACTCGTAACCCTAATCCTATCTATACTTGTTTGAGCTATCATCGTTCGTCACCGATCCATTCTGCCTTTGTATCATCACTATCATCTGTGTCTATTCCTAATACTACATGTAAAGCTCTTTCTCATCCACAACAAGCTATGATTGAAGAGATGTCTGCCTTACACTCTAGTGGTACTTGGGAGCTTGTTCCTCTACCTCTAGATAAATCTACAGTTGCTTATCGGTGGGTATATACAGTGAAGGTTGGCCCCAATGGACAAATTGATTGCCTAAAAGCTCAACTAGTGGCCAAGGGTTATACACGGATTTTTGGCCTTGACTATAGTGATATTTTCTCTTGTGTGACCAAAATTGCTTCCGTTAGTCTCTTTTTATCCATGGATGCGGTTCGTCATTGACCTCTCTACCAGTTGGATGTTAAAAATGTCTTTCTTCATGGAGATCTTGAAGATGAGGTATATATGGAGCAACCACCTGGTTTTGTTGCATAGGGGGAGTCTAGCAACATGGTGTGCAGACTACGACGAGCACTTTATGGCATGAAGCAGTCTCCTTGAGCATGGTTTGAGAAGTTTAGCATGGTTATTCGGGAGTTTGGCATGGTACGAAGTGAAGCCGATCATTCTGTTTTTTATTGTCACTCTGCTCCAGGTTTGTGCATGTATTCGGTAGTGTATGTTGATGACATAGTTATCACAAGCAATGATGGTGAGGGAATTACCAAATTGAAACATCACCTTTTTCAGCTCTTTCAGACTGTTGATTAAGGTAGTTCTTGGGCATTGAGGTTGCTCAATCCAAATCAGGAATTGCCATTTCACAAGGGAAGTATGCACTTGATATTCTTGAAGAGACGGGGATGACGGATTGCAGGCCTATTGATTCTCCAATGGATTCAAATGTTAAGTTCCTACCAAGTAGGGGGAGCCTCTTAGTGATCCAGGAAGATATAGAAGGCTGGTAGGAAAGTTGAATATCTCAGTGACTCAACCTGATATTACCTTCCCGGTTAGTGTCGTCAGTCCATTCTTGAATTCTCCTTGTGATAGTCATTGGAATGCAGTTATTCGCATTATTCGATACATAAAATCTGCTCCAAGGAAAGGACTTCTTTATGAAGGCTGAGGACATGAGAAAGTTGTTGGATATTCAGATGCATATTGGGCAGGGTCACCCTCTGACAGATGATCCACTTATGGATATTGTGTTCTAGTTGGGGAAAAATTGGTGTCTTGAAAAAGTAAGAAACAAAATGTGGTTGCTAGATCCGGTGTAGAAGTAGAATATCGGGCTATGGCAGTGGCAACATGTGAACTCATATGGATCAAGCAACTACTGAAGGAATTGAAACTTGGAGATACCAAAGGAATGGAACTTGTCAAGCTGCACTTCACATCGCATTGAATCCAGTATTTCATGAGAGGACCAAACACATAGAGATTGATTGTCATTTTGTTAGAGAAAAGGTACTTTCAGGAGACATAGTAACAAGGTTCGTGCAGTCAAGTTATACCAAGACCCTAGCTGGTCCCAAAACAAGTTATATATGTAACAAGCTTGGTACATATAATTTGTATGCACCAGCTTGAGGGGGAATGTTAGAATCCTAGGATTATTCTACCTATGTGTAAATATAGTAGGAAGCTTGATTTACTCCAAGATTTACTCTAGCTTGATTTGATAATGATTTGGATTGATTAGGTATTGGTTTCCTTTCCTTTTTAGGACATGTATACTTAGCTATTTAAACCACAATAGCTTGTGGGAATAATCAATCTGAGTTCACTCTCAAACTCTTGTCTTCTCACAGGCACTATCTACACTGTAGCTTCTTTTCCCCTCCCCTTCTCTCTGGGTGTGCATGTCCAAATGATCAATATTTTTGGGGCTTGTAGTTCTCAGCTTGTTGAATAGCTGTGTAGCATTTCGTTTGTTTTCCACTGGTGAGACAATTTTTTCCATTTGTTCTCTACGACTTTCTTAATATATCAATTGCATGTTAAATCACTTGCTGATTAGAGAATTGTGTTTTATTTCTACTTATTGACAAATTACATTGTGCTATATTTACTTATGTATTACTTTGTGGTCAGGGTTTTTGATTTGTCTTCGGCCCTTGGCCAGCCAGAGCAGGAGTATTATCTACAGCTCGTGGAGCCTGGCAGTTCGCACAATGCTACAGCACTCTGCCCTGTCGATTTTTCTTTTGGGGTGATCATATGTGGGACAGGTTCAGTGTAAGTTCTATTCTTATTTTTGCAACTGGTAACAGTGTATATGTATATAAAAATCATGATCAAAACAGTACATGGGTTGTACTAAAATCATATATTCAAGAGAGCTTACAAAATTCTACTGTCTTATGATTAAATTGAATCTAAAACATCAATCATAGAAGCAGTTCCATTTTACGATATCTGATTACACTAAAAACGTAGGATGAAGACTGAATTCAGCTTGATTTTCTGCATATTATTCTCCACATTCTTAAAACATCTAGAGTTTCTCTCCTTCCAGATTGGTGGTCCACCAGATGCAAGCAGGGACAGTTCTCCATCTACTTCTGTCTTTTGCTTGCACCTACTTCCTACCAGCTCTTGAGTGCCTCTGAAACTTTACCAGGCATAGTCCAAGATATGCCTTAAGGTTTAAAAATATTCTCCAAATCTGTCCTGTAAACTTGCAATGTAGAAATAGAGGATTAACTGTCTCTGCCTTTTCCCCACAGAAGAAACATCTGGAGCATAAATGGTTCCCTCTTCTCATCCAATTGTCCTGTCTAAGGACTGTTTCCTTCGCCAAGACCCACACAAAACAAGCTACTTTGTGTCGTATTTTAGTTTTCCAAATGAGCTTCCAATGCCAGTAGTTGATTTGTTGATTGGAATGGTTCATCATTATGTAAAGTTTCCAAGTTAAAAAAAAGGTTCATCATTCTGTAAGCTGCACTAACTTTGAAGGAACCATTGTTACTGCCCAGCCAGCATAACACATCTTCTCTTATCTGAAGCCCACTAACTACTTCAATTGTGCAAAAAAATTGAGCCATTCTTAGTTTACTCCCTTTGTCCCAATTTATGTGGCACTTTTCGTTTTTCGAGAGTCAAATAGTTTAAGTTTGACCGGGAATTTGCGCATGAAATCTTCAATTTTTTTGAAATGAAATTTATATATTTGTAAACTACGTAAAAAGTACTATAAGTCGCAACAATTGATATTTCAAATTGTTTAAAAGATCTATGAAAAATTTACGGTTGAAGTTAGACTTGTTTGAATCTCGAAATCCAAAAAGTGTCACATAAAATGGGACGGAGGGGTAATTTTTTACCACCTTTCCGTTATATCATAGACATAGTGCTTATAAGCTCAAGTATACTGTGGTGATGCCCTGTTGACAAACTTTGGGGACTCAAAAGAATAAACTTCATCAGTGAATCATGATCTTTTCACTATGTGAGTATGTTGGATGATAAAAATTAAAAGAAATGGCATGGTAATAGTTTATGAATCGTAGCTGCATTGATATTTTTGGTGATAACAATATATGGAACTAGTGTATCACTATATAGAGTAAGCAGATTTAATGTCTATTTTCTAAAATCCATCTCCTGACAGTGGTGGTTATGATCAAGTGGTTTTACCATCATTAGCTTTGTATATGAAAGTTGAGTAATTATATTATTTTATGCAGGTTTTCGTCTTGTTTAGTGATGGCTCAATTTACATCCTATGTCCTGTTGTTCCATTTGGAAGGTAATTTGCCAGAGATCATAATGCTGCTAATCGTGAGGTTTTGTTAGGAGATGCTTATGAACAGAAATTTAAATATGATGGTTGTGAAGTGATATGAATTTTTTTAAGGTCTTTACTTCTATTAGCTGACAAAAAGACAATATCTTTTTCCATAATGCTTCTGGCATTTTCTTATTTTGGCTCACTTGTAAACTTGATCAACTTATAGTTTAATTTCCTAATTTGTTGATACTCGTGTGTGTCTATATAAGAGATCTCATAGACTATTACCTTTCCCTAAGAGCAATTATTCCTCCTCCCATGTGTCTCATTTTCATATTCTCCTCAAGACTTCTAATTTGCATATGTTTCTCCTTATGCCCTATGTTGCTATTTTTGGCCTGTGCAAGTGGCAGGTCGTAATACTTCACTTAATCTCACCAAAGTAGCTGCTTTCTATTGGAACAGTGTGTACAAATGGGAATCTGTACTGGAGTTATATAGTGATGCTCGCATGTTTGGTCTGAAATCAGCGAATTCAAAAGCTGTGAAAAACTCAAATTTGGCAATCTCTTGGTTGGGAGCAACATTTCCTGAACTAACTCGGAAAGAAGTTCATGCAGAAAATGCTGTTGTTCTTAGAGCTCAACCTTATGCTTTATTTGATGCTTCAATCTCATTACAGGTACACTTTTAACTTACGGTGCTTATTTTCTTGATTTTGTTTTCATTAATTCTTTTCTTCTTTCTCTTGTTAGATGATGTCACATGTGAATATTCATGAATGTGAACTGTCAGATTGTTGAAAATTGAAATACTGTGCAGCACACTGTCCT
Source organism: Solanum commersonii (assembly GCA_029007595.1). Classification (NCBI taxonomy): domain Eukaryota; kingdom Viridiplantae; phylum Streptophyta; class Magnoliopsida; order Solanales; family Solanaceae; genus Solanum; species Solanum commersonii. The sequence continues at coordinate 818,564 of JAJTWQ010000195.1, forward strand.
TTCTTACAGGGGAAACAAACTATTTGATTTTAACTTTATGTTCCCGAAATGAATTCTATTTGTAGAATTTGAGAAAGAAGAGAAGACTTTTATGTCTTTCAATATATTTTTATGTTCCATGAGAAGGGGTATTTATACAAGCGAATCCGGACTTAATTAAGAAAAGACAATCAATTACAACAAAAGAAAAAAATTGTTCTTTTAATTACACTGGGAAAAGGAAAAATAAAGTCTCCTAAAATCATGCTAATTAATTAACACAATCAACATCTCCTAAGATGGAGCAAAGATGTCGCACGTTCGAACTTGGAAACTTAAGTATTAAAAGTCCTTTTTTTGGGAACTGGTAACTTTAATATTCCTCAGCATTAAGGGCTATGCTGGCCACCTCCAAAAAGTTGTTACAAGAGAAAAGAAAAGACATAAATACTTACAAAGATCCTATAAAATTTAGTAGCTGGATCTCCTATTCTTTACACCAATAAAGAAGTGATTGCTTTCCACTTAATCTTTTGTATAGTACATTCCTTCCCTTGAGAAAATAGTCAAATGCCCCCTCAACCTGTTATTGAATTTCTAGCTACACACTTATGCTTTACGGGAGTCCTATTACCCCCTTAGACTATTTTAAAACGGAATAATTACACCCTTAGATGCTGACATGGCACAGAGAGTGTCCTCACTCTCTTGGAGGCATGTGGAAGTCAAAAGAATTGATAAAAAATATTTTAATAACATTTTAATTTGACTTTTTGTTAATTTTTTTTTTTACTTTTCTCTTTAAGTTTTTTGTTTCTTTTTCATTTTTTCCCCTCTCTTTCTCATTACTCGACATTCACCCCACCACCATTTCCTCCACCTTGAACCACCATCACTACACTAACCACATCTTTTTTTATCCATCTTCTAATATTTTCTTTACAATTTGCTTCACAGAGTAAAGGCCAAAATAAAAAAAACAGAAGAAGAAAGATTGGACTCAAAACAAAAAAAAAAAGAATAGATTTATTAAACACCTTCCATCATAAAAATTCATTCTATCACTGGATTTTATTTTTTTTATTAACGGAGAAATCCATTCAATTAAAACAATTATGACTGTAAAATAAATTTTTTCGATCATGGATTTCATACAGTAAACTAAACATGAGTTTTGGGTATATGATCTGGGTCATCATCCATCTTTATTCATTTTTATTAATCTCAAATTAGTTCAAAATATCAACACCATTAATCTACCTTCTCATTGATTTTGGGTCAGTAGCATACATCAATTATCAGATCTTATCTTCAATCTCTATTGCTGTTTGGTGAAGACCCAAGAATTTAACCATCAACAACCCGTAATAAAATATTACAAATTTGGTGTCATGGAGACAAATAAATAACATAATAAAAAAATTCAAAAGAGATGAGTAATCAAGCTCGTCAAGGTGCCTGAAGGATGCTATAAGGTGATGAAAAAATGATAATAAAAATAGCTTCGATTTTTTTTCCGTGGGTGACTGCTTTGGAAGAAGGGAATGAAAAACAGAAGGGAAAAGAAGAACGATTAAAAGAATAAAGATTTTTTTGTAATTAATCAAAAAGGGGATAAAGAGAGAAAAATAAATATAAATAATAAAAATGACAACTGGCAGCAAGTGTGCATCACTACATGTTGAGAATGTGGTTGTCTAGTTTTAGGGTTGTACATATTTAGTTTTTAAAAAATCCAGGGGGGTAATAGGACCCCCCGCAAAGTATAAGTGTGTAGTTGAGAATCCGATAATAGGCAAGGGAGGGATTTCTCTATTTTCTCAAAAATATTTGATTTCTTTCTTTCCAGATATTCCACCAGATGCATGCTGAAACTGTTCTCCCCCACCTCTTCTGACTCTTGCTACCTCTTTTCTAATCCAACAGCTTAATTAATCTCCTGAGTGTTTGGGCATAATTCAGTAGTCCAGTTTACACTGGCTATGCTGGTAAATAAATCCCAGACCTGTGTTGTTATCTTGCAGTGTAGAAACAGGTGCTTGTTGGTCTCCAGATCCTCTATGCACAGAGAACACCTTGTCTACAATGCAGTGGAGAAACAGGTGCTTGTTGGTCTCCAGAGCCTCTTTGCACAGAAAACACCCAGAGGCTGTGTTGGTACCCCTCCTCTACAGTGCCTCATGAGTCAGACAGGCTCTTCTGGCTACCAGCCAAGTGAAGCTTTTTCACTTTGGTTGGAGCCTCTCTTCCAGATTTCTTTCCATGGGCCCATAGTTCTACATGCACTTCCTAATACTCCTTAGATATATTATCTGTTTACAGTGAACTCCCCATCCTTGTGGTGTCCCCATACCAATCTGTCTGGTTCCAGATTAGTATCAGGTAATCCACCATTCTGTTTCAACAATTTTCCACCACCTCAGCAATTTCCCAATCATTTAGCAGTCTTCTAAAGACAAGATTCCATCCCTGTGGAGACCGTCTCCTCTATTCTCTTGTCAGGATTGGAACAGATTGAGAGGAGTCTAAAGAATAGCTTCTTTAAGATCTCTTGTCCACACCAATCATCTATCCAAAACTTGATCTTGTCCCACCTGCTCACTGCAAGCTTTGTGTTGTTCTTGAGGTCCATCCAATAATTTCTGATGATCCTCCACACCTGATCTCCATATGTATCACTGCCTTCATTAGTGCACTAGTGACCTTCTTGCCCATACTTGTGGTGAATTACCTCCTTCCATAGAGCCTGGTCTTCCTGATCATACCTCTAGACCTATCTTGATAGCAGACTCTTGTTCTGCAGTTTTAAGAGTCTCACTCCCAAGCCTCCATTTTTCTGCTTTGCTGAACTACAATCCATTTTACCAAGTTAAACCCCTTCTCAAGGCATCCAGTACTTTGACCACCTTTCCAGCTATGGAGAAAAAAGACATCACATAAGTTGGCATAGAATCTAGTACTGAGTTAATCAGAATGACTCTTCCTCTTAGAGAGAGAAATTGAGATTTCCATTTCCATATGGCCTGTTTTTTCTCAGACTTCTCAATTATGCCATCCCAGATTTTTATTTCTCTGTGTTTGGATCCCCAGGGCATGCCTGAATAGATTGTTGGCAAATCTTCTACTTTGCACTTCAAAATATTTGCAAGAACTTCAATCTGCTGCACCCTTCTTGACTGGGAATATGCTTCTCTTCCTCCAATTAACTTTGAGAACCCGAGCAGTCTTAAAAAAAACGGTAAACAATAGTGAAATTGAACCATCTACATTTACACATAAAAATTGCAAGTTGTAGTTTTAATATGTATTCAATTTTATAAATTGTTCAAAATACAAATAAGTAGAAAACCACCTATATATATATATATAAAGAATACATTCAATTACGATCACAAACATCATGTGGTGATATATTTTTCTTTTTTTTTAGTAAATGTTAAACAACTCATAATTCAAATATTATATTGATTCATATTGGATTTATTTAGCAACAAACAACTCTCTCTAAATAATGAAATTTGCAAGATAATTTATTTAAATAAATTTAGTAGTACAAATATAAAATATAAAATCAAGAAAATAAACAAAATGATTTGAGGGATACTTTGGTATTAAATCCTATGTATTACTAATACCACCAAATGGAAGGTATTAGTAATGCATCCTATAATACCATGTAGGGTGCATGGATTAGTTATACATAGGCCCAAAATTCCTACCAAACATAGTACTAAATAATACCATACATAATACATAGACTATTTCTCCTAATACTCCCTACCGAACGACCCCTAAGGGTATTAAGTTGCATTCTGTTGATAAGATAGGCAACAACTTGAAGGACATCCCCTAGTAGGTTTTTTGGTAGAGTCATGGTAAACATAAGAGATCTTGTCACTTCTAACACATGCCTAATTTTCCTCAGTCATATTTTGTGCACTAGCGTAGGGACAAAGTTTGATGGATTATCCCATTATACTCTAAATAAGCACCAATTTTCCATGTATTCTAGATTTTTATGCCATTGTCAGTTTGCATAAATTTCTTAAGATTTTTTATCTTAGCCTCAAATTAACGTAGGGACAAAGTTTGAAATCATCTTAAATGAAATGACTGCAAGAAAGCAACAAATATCAAAATGTGTGTATGCATAAATTTCTTAGAGATTTGGGGGTGCATAGTATTCGAAAGTTTGCCACATCTAATATATGTAACTAGTTGCCTGTACTGCTCACCTCAATTCTTTAATCGTTGAGTTTGGTGCGTATTGACACATGACAGGCTCTTCTAAAGGCTTACAAAACTACTCTTCTAGTCCCAAAGGGATTTATGTCGGAATAGCCAATGGCTCTCTAACCACTGCCTTTGGAACAGATTCGGTTGTCTGTACACCTGATAGGCTGATATTACCAATCATTCTTCATATACCGTAATTTCCTAAATATCTATTACTCCATATCCCAATGAATATTGCTTAGAGATTTGTGGGTGCATAGCATTTGAAAGTTATGTCCTAACAAGTGAATTATCGGAATCCCATAGACCATTATCAAATGCAGTAGGTTGGTTCTGCTCTCCATTAATATAACCAAAGCAATTTTCCAAATTTAATATAACATTGGTTTTTGTAAGAGAATTATTATCTATTGCCTTGTGTCCCCCACAGAAGAAGAAAAACCAAAGAAAATCGTTGGATAGATCAGTCTCGTCAGAAAACCAGCTCTGCTTTGATGGGACCCTAACTCTGGTTATCAGAAAAATCTGAAACTTGGTGGGTAGGCTTGAAATTAACAAGATAATCTCTAAAACATTCGGGAGTAGCCATTGGTGACCCCCTCCCTTTTTGTTTTTGTTTTTGTTTTTGTTTTTGTTTTTTGCTGGGAGGGAGAAAAACTCACCTCAAAAGGCAGCAAGGACTCTGATACCATGTTGAATTTGAGTAAGAAGAAAAGGCTTCTTTGTATTTCAGTCCATCATATCATTGTATGAGAAGGGTATTTATGTAAATGAATCCTAACTAATTAAGGAAAGAAGTCAAATTCAATAAAAGAAAATATTATATTCCTGTAATTACGCTAGGAAAAGGAAAAATAAAGTTCCCTAAAGTTGTGCTAATTAATTAACACAATCAAAACTATTTTTTTCAATATTATTGTTGTGTTTACCATGCTTGTTAGATATAGCAGTCACGAGATTGACTTCATCGGGCACCATTTACCTTGAACTTCTTCACAAACCAACATTAATTTGAGTTTCAGAATATGAAGGAAGAAGGCTTCTATGTGCCTGCCCCCTTTTTTAAATTGGGATAAACGATGATAGTAACATGGCAGTATTAAATGTTGCAAGTTGTAATATTGTTAACAAACCGAAGATTTATTGATATTGATGCATGTAGGAGAAGAGGACAAAATAGTTGTCTACCCTTCAGTTGAACATACACGGGAGAAAAATATATTGGCATTGGTTTCCGACTGGATCGCGCTAGAAAGAAGCAAGATACAGCAGAAAGTCTTTCCCGTCTGTCCTTATTACCTAGTGCATTGAATTTTTGACTAACACCTTGTCTTGTTGGATGAGATACTCTTATTCTGTTTTAGTTACTAGTGTATTGGCGAAGGAGTCCAGACTGGACAAGTTTTAGAAACTTTAGACTACAAGTTGTGGTGGAAAACATGGTGAAACCAATTGAGACTTATTTCAATAGAAATAACTCTATTTTCTCTTCCATGCATCTCCTCTGAAAGAAATCCGCTGAACTTCCATTTCTGTGTGCAGAGGGGCCTCATTCCAGTTCTCTCTCTTATCCTTTTTATGCTGTAACAAATACCACTATAAGCTTGATTAGATGAGCACTGCATTCTCCTTTTCTTGAAGGGAGAAAGTGTACGTGAAATTGCAATTTTACACTGCACTGCTATTCTTGTTTCTCTTTATGAAGGAAACGAGGTTATTTTCAGTCATTACAAAACACTTTTGTGTGCTGGCTTATGTTTTGGTTATATTATGGAGCTGTTTTCCAGAAGAGATAGCTTGCTTGATTCTCTTTCCAACTATGTAACACCTTATGTTGTAACACTGGCTTCACTTGCAGGGACCTTTACGTAAAGTAAGTCATGGTGTTGAAGATGACTCAGTTCATCCTCCAGTTTGTGAAGGGCGTGCTGTCAGATTTCTTTATGATTTAGTTAGCAAAGATTCTATCCTAGTAACTGCTTGGAGTAGGGGGCAGTTGCAGATAGATGCTGTAGCTGATGAAGTACAGCCTGTCTGGAAGGTTGGTAGTCCACCTCGGGTATGTCTGGATTCAACTGATAGTATAGTTGGCCTTGCAATGATTTGCAAGTCATTGTCAAGTGACACCTCCATTTTGAAGCTTGATCTGCCACCAGATCATACTTTATGGTTGGGGCATCCACCTCCTCTTTTGAGGTTGGCTATTGTGGATTTATCTCTGCCCAGAAGAAGCAGTTCTATTTTATCAATGTTTGTTGATCCCATTATTTCAGAAAGAATATATTGCCTTCATGAAGGAGGAGTTGATTCAGTAGTGTTACACTTTTTACCTTTCACTAATCAGACTCGTGGCAAAGAAGACATGATGAGAAGTCCCTCTGTGCATCCTGTTCTTAGCACTTTCCAAGGAGAAGCATCCTCAGCCATCCCACTTTCTGGTTTCTTGGTTCTATCAGATTCTTTTGGAGATTCATGGATTGTGGGTCTTACCCCTTCTAATGAGTGTATAGTGGTTGAGATGGAGACTTGGAATACACTTCTTCCCCCAATTATTGATAAGGTTGACAAACTCATAGGTGCAGAAGTGCCAAAAGATACAGATTCTACTATCATAAGCAAAGAGCTCCTTACTGGACCCAGGGTAGTTCTTTTGCCCCCTTCATCACCTCATTAGCGCTCAGTTTCTGCGGATTCAATTGAAGGCCGATCAACCCTTCATCAATATTTCAAGCTTTTTCATGAAAACTATGTGGAATATGCCCACAAGGTAACATTCTGCTGTTCGTACGCTATAATTCTGATTTGAGATGTGACTTTTTCCTGTTGGGCTCTCTCTTTTTTTTGTTAGATATTGTCTTATAATCTATAAGTCTTCATAAATCCCCCTCGGAGGGGACAAGGGGTGTGCCTTATTTTATTTGCTAGTGAAAGTTTTGGTGGCAATATTCTTTTATGACATACTCCCTCTGTCCCATTTTATATGAGGTAGTTTGACTTGGCACGGAGTTTAAGAAAGAAACGAAGACTTTTAAAACTTGTGGTTTAAAATGATTGATAGAAATTTATGTGGCTATAAATCATTTCATTAAGGGTAAAATAGACATTTTAAAGTTAAATTATAACTTAATATAGAAATGTGTCATTCTTTTTGGGATCGACTAAAAAGGAAATTAAGGCACATAAATTGACAGAGGGAGTAATGCTTTCTGTCATTTTTAAAATTGCTTAACCATGTACCTCCTATAACATGTCTGGTCCAAAATTTCTCTAAAATTATCCATTTCTTTTCATACATTGGAGTGGCTTTTTGTAGTTGAACTGCCATATCTACCAAGTATTTCGTAGTTCTAGAATGTTCATCATGCTATATTTTTTACAGTTACGGGAAGAGTAGAAAGAAATTCCTCTCTAGATTTCTGGCAGTACACCGTTTCCAACCAACTTTAGTCCCAAAAAACATCTTTAAACCCACCACCTCACGTCAATCCACACCTTTTCACATCCTTTTTAGCAACTTTTGTCAACTCAATTCGATCGTAGTAACATAAACTTGGTATGCGAAGATGAGACTGGAATAATACTCTAAAGGTAATAAAGCTAAGGAAAACCTCCTTTGTTGCTGGATTGAAGACTTCCCAAACAATAGACCACGGGAAAGCTGTCATGGTTCAAACTCACTTGGAGTGGCAAAGATAATTTATGAGTAGGATGATGATTGATAGACAAAATCTAGAGTGGATCCGCAATGTCTTAAAACTAGCTTCGGAAGGTGTTGGTTGAGAGGATTATGATGGGAGAGTGATTCATAGACAGGAAGAGGCTTTCTCTCAAGCAGTAGTATCCAACTATCACATACAGTTGGAACAGAGCTGCACCAAAACATGTCTATCAGATTGGTGGCCTTTTCCGCATCACTGAAGGATAAAAATGCTTTCCACGCCTTTTGAAAAAAAGGGATTTCTGAGTTTGGATATTGCAGAACTTCCCTTTCAGATAGGCAAGAAATAGAGAAAGAAAATCGAGAAAGGGATCCCGCTGACCATTAACATAGAGGTAGGAAATTAGAGCTTCGATATTTAAATTTGGGATGGACTCACAATAGGAGCGAGAAAAAGTCCTTATACCAAAAGAGAGAGAGACCGAGAAAAAGCATTGTCTGAAATAGACAATGGCCCAACTCTGTTCTCTGGATGTCGTCCTATGGCCAGCTTTGGAGAAGTTGGAATTCCCAAATAAATATAGTTGTCGGAACTAAGAAAATGCTGACCTAAGGTATGCTTGCTAACTCTTAAATTCCATACCAATGGAAGCAGGGATGGACCAACTCCTTTTTGTTCCTGTGAGAAATATAGACTAGAATATTATTGAATTGTGTATCTAAATTCTTACATAAAGACCCTATTTATAGACACTACATTAGAATCCTTTTCCAACTAAGATTCCTATTCCTATTCTAACACTCCCCATCAAGCTGGTGCATACAAATCATATGTACCTAGCTTGTTACAAATGTTACTAATACGAGGACCGGTGAACGACTTGGTGAAGATATCTATAAGTTGATCATTTGACTTCACAAATTTTGTAACAATATCTCCTGGGAGTATCTTTTCTCTGACAAAGTGACAGTCAATCTCAATATGCTTAGTCCTTTCATGAAACACATGATTTGATGTGATATGAAGGGCTGCTTGATTATCACACACACAAGTTCCATCTGATCGATTTCGCCAAATTTTAGGTCTCTCAACAACTGTTTGATCCAAACTAGCTCACAAGTTGCAGCAGCCATTGCTGGATATTCTGATTCTGCCCTAGATCGAGCAACCACACTCTGTTTCTTACTCTTCCACGACACCAAATTACCTCCTACTAAAACACAATATCTGAATGTCGAACGTCTATATTAGGATGATCCTGCCCAATCAGCGTTTTTATATCCAGTGATATGCTCATGGCCTTGATCCTCAAAGAGTAGTCCTTTACCATGAGCTGACTTTATATATCGCAGAATACGAACAATTGCATCCCAATGACTATCATAAGGGAAAGTCATAAACTGACTTACAACACTCACAGGAAAAGAGATGTCAGGTCTAGGTCTAGTCACTGTGAGATAATTCAACTTTCCAACTAGCCGTCTATACCTTGTAGGATTACTAAGTGGCTCCCCCGTCCGGGAAGGAGTTTAACATTCGGATCCATAGGAGTGTCAATAGGTCTACATCCCATCATTCTTGTCTCCTCAAGAATGTTTAGGGCATACTTGCATTGAGAAATAACAATACCTAATCTAGACTGAGCAACCTCAATATCTAGAAAATACTTCAATCTGCCAAGGTCTTTAGTCTGGAAATGCTTAAAGAGATGTTGCTTCAAATTGGTGATACTGTCTTGATCATTACAGTGATAACAATATCATTAACGTAAACAACCAAATAGATACACAGATTTGGTGCAGAATGCCCATAGAACACAAAGTGATCAGCTCCACTTCGAGTCATGCCAAACTGCTCAATTACTGTGCTGAACTTTCCAAACCAGGCCCGAGGAGACTATTTTAGACCATAGAGGGACCTACGCAATCGACATACAAAACTAGGTGGTTGCTCTATATAGACTTCTTCCTCAAGATCACAATGCAGAAAAACATTCTTAATGTCCAACTGCTAAAGAGGCCAATGCCGAAGACAACCATAGATAGAAAAAGACAAACATATGCTATTTTAGCCACACGAGCAAAAGTGTAACTGTAATCTAGCCCAAATATCTGAGTATACCCTTTAGCAACAAGATGAGCTTTAAGTCTATCAACTTGACCATCTGGACCAATTTCGACTGCATAAACCCAATGGCAACCAACAGTAGATTTACCTACAGGAAAAGAGAGCAGCTCCCAAGTACCACTCTTATGCAAAGCAGACATCTCATCAACCATAGCTTGCCTCCATCTAGAATGAGAAAGCGCTTCACCTGTTGTCTTAGGAATAGAAATAAAGGACAGACGATAAAAAGGCATAATAGGGTGATGATAGACGATGATAACTCAAGAAAGTATAATGTGGGTTAGCATTTCGAGTGGATTGTATACCTTTTTGAAGTTCAAGCGATTGGCTCGAAGGAGGAAAGTCTGCAGTAGGAGCAGGGTCTGATGCATGACATGAATCATCTGGGACTGGTGTTGGACGCGGACAACGATGATAAGTCAGGAGAGATGGCACTACAATGGGAGATATAGAAGTAATCGTAGATTTCTCAAAAGTCGGTACAGGTAAAACCAGTGTTATGAAAGGCGCTCGCCTTTCGCCTTTGGCAACAAGGCGAGGCGAGGGGTCATCGCCTTTTTCTGGCGAGGCGAGGCGACTTCAAAAAGGCGTGCCATGGTGACAGAAAGGCGTAAGATGACGTGGTGTGGCGATGCAATAGGCATCGCCTTTTTATTTTTTTTATGTTTTTTAAGGTTTGACTTAATAAATAAAAGCCAAAATTAGGGTTTTTTTTGGGTATTTTTGCAAACTTGACCTTCACAAGACGCTCCTCCTCTTCTCCTCCTATTTCGCGATTGCTGCTCCTTCGTGGAGACTTCTTCTTCGCGAATTGCAACCACGACTGCTACTCCTTCTCAGGTACGAAATCTTATCTCTAGTTCTTCTCTTCTTCTCTTCTAGTTCATCTCTTCTTCTCTACTCTCTAGTCTTTACTCGGGTTTTTTTTTGGTGGAACTACTCTGTTTTTCAATATTTAGAGTTTGAGACTATGCTTGGTTCTGTACTTCTGTGGTATCACTGGGCTGGAATCTTCCTATATTTTAAAAAATAATAATTTAATCCTTCTATAATTATTTCTTCCCTATTTAATTTAGTTTTATACTAATTAATATAGTATTTATTTGTCCATAAATAGTGAATTCAATGACGTCAGATGCTAACAAAAAGAGGGACATTGCTAATGAATGTTATTGTTATTGAGATTTTGGATATTTATATATGCAATTAAATAATTTACATTTTTTGTATTAATTGGCGGCTCAATTCAAAAAGGCTAGCGCCTCGCCGCATGGCGAGGCAGGCCCTTGTCGCCTCTCCCTGTCCAAAACACTGGGTAAAACCTGAGGTATGGGTAAGACTTTAGATACATCAAGAATGATCAGAAGATGTACAGTAAAGATTAGATTCAAAGAATGTGACATTGGCGGACATAAGGTATCGATGAAGATCATGTGAATAGCAATGATACCCTTTTTGAACTTGAGAGTAACCAAGAAAAACACATATGAGGGCACGAAGGGCCAATTTATCTTTTCCTGGGGCTAAGTTATGAATAAAACAGTGCTCCCAAAGACACTAGGGGGGATAGAGTAGATATGTGATTGAGGAAATAGTATGGAATGTGGAACCTGATTCTGAGTAGAGGATAAGGGCTAACTATTTATTAAATAACAAGACGTAAGGACTGCATCTCCCTAAAAATGCAGCGGAAGATGGGATTCAAGGAGAAGGGTACAAGCCATCACAATGAGATGCCTATACTTCCTCTCTGCTACACCGTTTCGTTGAGGGGTGTATGGACAAGTAGTCCGGTGAATAATGCCTTGGTGAGTCATAAACTCCTGAATTAGGAAGATAAGTATATCTAAGGCATTATCACTACGAAAAGTACGAATAGAAACACCTAACTGATTTTGTATTTCAGCAAAGAAACTTTTGAATATAGAAAATAACTCAGAACGATCTTTCATTAAGAAAACCCAAGTGCATATTGAATAATCATCAATGAAACTAAGAAAATAACGAAATCCTAAGGTTAAACCGACTCTACTAGGACCCCAAATATCATAATGAACTAATGAAAAAATATACTCTAAACGACCCTCAGTACTACGTGAAAACGCAGCATGAGTGTTTTCCAAGTTGACACGACTCACAATCTAATGTGGACAAACTAGACAAACTAAACACCATCTTTTGTTGCTTGGATAAACTCAGATGTCCCAAAAATTTGTGGATTAGGTCTGGAGGATCTGTAATGGAGCATGCTATGAAGGAATTTGAAGAGGTGAGATAGTAAAGGCCTTGTGATTCATGTCCTGTGCCAATTATTTGTCCCGTATTGCAGTCCTGCATGAGAAAAATTTATCAAAAAATGTTATGCTACAACGTAGGGCATGTGTCAAACGACTAACAGATGCCAGATTAAAAAGGAGAACTAAGGGCATAAAGAACAAAATCTAGAGTGACAGAAGATAGGGGTTTGACTTTTCCAACCCCTTTTGGTTTTGTTTGGATCCCATTGGCTAAAGCGATAGGAGGAAGAGATTGTGAATAAACAATACCAGACCAAAGTGATTTGTTACCAGAAATATGATTAGAAGCGCCTGAGTCCATTATCCATGATCCAAGTGTACTAGACTGTGAAACACAAGCAAAAGAATTACCCACAACAGAAACATTAGGTTGAGCAACCGAAGCTACTTGCGGAGGTGTTTTCTGACTTGCTCGATACTGAAGGAACTCATCATATTCTGTCTGAGTAATAAGAGCATTATTGGATGGTTAATCAGGCTGAGGCTGAGCAACAAACGGTACTTGTGGAGATATTTCGAAGGAATTCACTATATTCCTTTAAAGCAATAGGATCACAGCTGGGTGGTGGACCATGCAAAGTATAACATATGTCACGAGTGTGTCCAATTTTATGACAATAACTACACTTGGATCGAGGTTTCCCAAAACGTCCTCCTCGCCAATTGTCCATAGACTTATATGTTTGTTTTTCTATAGTTTGAGATGCGAGAATAGATGAGTCAACAGTGGGTGATGAAACTACTTTGTGACTAGGAGGCACAACAAGATGAAGTAGACGAGAGAATAATTCATCAATTGTAGGAACCATAGGACTGGCTAGAATCGGGGTCACGCACATAATTATGTTCGTAGGAAGTCCAACAAGTGTGAGAACTAGAAATAATGTCTATCTATGCTCTTGTTGCTTTTCCATGTTTGTAGTGACTGGCATCAAGGTTTCAAATTCCTCCATCACTGCCTGTACCTGTCCCAAGTAAGTAGACATGTTGGATTCTTGTTTCTTTAAGTTGGTTATCCGAGATATCACATCATAGAATCGAGATATGTCATTAGTGTATAAAGCACGTGCTTTTTTCCAAACTAAATAACATGTCTAGAATGGGCAAAATAAGGTCATCAACTTTGAATCAATAGAGCGCCATAGGAGACTACATAATTGAGCATCCACTTTCTCCCATTGTGCTTTGGCTTTTGCATCCTCATCACTAGACTTGTCTTTTCATCTACCACAAAAACATTGTTTGTTAAGTGATCTTGAACACCTTGACCCTTGCACCACAACTCAACTGAGGAAGCCTAAGCTATATAGTTTGGACTTCCTATTAATGGTTCTGAAATGATTATAGGGCTTGAACTTCCAATCCCCGTATTTTTGGTGACAAAAACATCACAACCAAAGACATTTTTTCAAAATTTAACTCGAAAATAGTAAGAAACCTCTGGAAATTGCCGGAATCTGCCTACAGTGCTTGGAAACTGCCTGGAAATTCTGATTTTGCCGGGAACTTGCCGGAAACTGCTTGGAAATTGCCGGAATCCTAATTCCAGCGATCGGATCTGGAGAAAACTGGATGGGTTTGGATCGGAAATACTGGACCACCCCAACAGAAAAAAAACAGTTCAAAAATAATGACCGGAGCAGCCCTCACGCGCCGGCGCGTGATCCAGATATCGCCGTAAAACTTCCACTTTCAAACGGCATGTGAGAGTGCGTGAGGGGTTGTTTTCCGGTGGTTTTGGCTGGGGTTTGGTCGCCTGAGATTCTCGAGCCTCTTGATGGGGTTGGTTTTCGCACAATACCTTCAGAATGAAAGATGACACAGATCAGCCCTAACCGTCACCAAAATTTGACATGGTGACTTGAAGTTTTTCACCAATGCTCTGATATCATATGAGAACTATAGACTAGAATATTATTGAATTGTGTATCTAAATTGTTACATAAAGACCCTATTTATAGACACTACATTAGAATCCTTTTCCGACAAGGATTCCTATTCCTATTCTAACAGTTCTTAACATAATGACGGAAATAGCACTGATGAGCTGGAAAGATGAGTAATGGACCAGATCACAATAGAGCCACCCACTTATTTACCTCATATCTTCTGCAGATTTTCAATTTCTTCTACTTCTGGGTATTGATTCAATGGAATTCAGTTGCGCAATTTGATTGATTTAAAACTTATTCTGTAAATAGTCTTCTGTTCCTAAATGACACAAGCAGACCATCTTGTGGCCAGGATGGGGTTCTTTACGTAGATGATCAGATGCATCTGTTGGATGCTACTTCATTTCTGTGGAGCATATTGCATAGATATTTCTATATGCCTTGTAAATGGAGTTCCCACCCCTCCATTTCATAATATGCAATTTAATTATTAAAAAAGATTGAGTGGAAGCCATTTTTATATAAATTGTTAGCAGTTCTCTTGTAATAATGGTGTTGTTAGTTCCCCTATCATCTGAGGATGTATTTCAAATTTCAACTGTGCATTGCTTTGGACGGAAGAAGAATTTAATCCTTTGGTTCTATGCCCTCTTCCTCCTCATTTCTCACTTGGGTCAGAATCAAAAGAAAATCTTTATTTTTCTTTCTTTTATCAGTACTTTTGACAGTAGAGTGGTCTCTTCATGTTATAACTAACGGTGTACTTTTGTTCTGTTATCAGGTGTACTTTGAGCTTCAACATCATGCACCTCATGTAAAAAAGATCCTCCTCCATGATCAGCATTCTCGATTATGTAAAGCACAGCAAAAGATTTTGGTAGTTGGAAGGAAACAGGAAAACATCGAGGATCGTGTTGAGCATGCAGTTCAGTTTCACGGTGAGCTAGAAGAGTGCTTGCAAAGCCTGAGACACCTGCCAACAGCACATAAGAGATCTCTATCTAAAGCTGAACGCGAGTTTAAGTCTGAACTTGGTAATATGCTCATCGAATGCCAATGCTTGATGTAGTTTTATTTTGGTTTGTTGTGAACGCTAGCTCATCATGGTGTAGAAACTGATATAATGCACGTACATATGTCTAGTCTTTTGCATTTTTCCAACAGACTATTTTCACCACCTCTCTGGATGCTCTAGAACCAACCCCTAATGGAGACTGGCCTGTAAGCCCTAACAATGGCCAATGAGTTATTTGTATGTCTCTGATAGTTCCACCAAATTTCTTGTTTACACACCTTACGAGGGGCTTCAGGGTGGGGGTTCCTTTACCCACCTTAATTTGAAAATTCCTTAGCTAATACCCAACAATTTGGAAACATGAGAGACGTATGTTTCCAACTCTTTGATCGTGTTAAGAGCCTCAAATTTTAAAAATAAACTGAGGCAGAATCAACTGTCCAGATCAATTCAAATGATCCAACAGTCTTATCTTTTTTATTCTATGATTTTTTTCTCTCCTTTTTTGAGTTTTTCATTCCCAGCACCTCCTCCTTCTCCACCTCCATCAAAACCACCACTGGCAACACCCTTTGTTCTCGACCACCACACTGCTTTCAAGACCTCAACAATCCCACCTCAAACCAGTCTAGTGGAGTTACTGGGGTCAGAGATGTTTGGCGGCATTTATGGTGGTCATGTTTTTTTTTCTTTTGTGTCGAGCTGATGCCAGATTGGTGGGTAGAGAGAGAAAATGTGAGTTGAGTGAAGAGAACATTGAGTTTGTGGGGGATGGGGGTGGATTAATGGGGTGGTTAAAGTTGAAAATCGGTGGTCGTGTGAGGAGCTGTATAGATTTTTTTAATGGCTGAATGGGATGTTTTGCTAGAATTGAGGGTGTACAGACAGATTGCGACTGGTGTTTTTCTTTTTCTTGTGGGTGGGGTCTGAAAGGAAGCGAGTGTTCTTATGTTGAAACAAATGGGGCGGGCGGTCCGTAATGATGTCTACGCTCTTCTATTGAAGCAGTAAATGCCAGGTTGAAAAGATACACACATTCTCTACAGGCCAATCGATCAAATGAAGAGCGACAAGTATCAGTGAGGAGAATAAGGCATGTCGAAGAAAATGAAATGTCACTGCTTAAAGCATCACTTGAAAAGCTGTCAGTCGTGAACAGTGAAAATGCAAAGAAGGTTAAAGTAGTTGAATCGGCGCTGAAAGGCCGTGAAATAGGCACTTGATGATCGTATGTTGATATTTGCTTGTGATGCACAAGTCAAAAGTTGTTGATACCCAACTTGATTGCCTTTGTGACTAGTAAGTGTGTTATTGCCAAAATTATATCATTCTCTTAACTGAAATTACAAGTCGAAGTAGGTTACTGGTGCAAAAGCAATTTGTATATGCAGACATCAATGACATGAGCATTCAAGTAGCTTTAGGCCTTTTATTAATTTCCCCCAGATTATTCGTTTTTTATTTAAACCTAAGCACACCGTTTTAGGTTGATTTTTCATACATTTTATGCAGTTTTGAATTTGAACTGAAAAAACCTCCATGAACTAGTCTGCAATCATCAACCACACTAAAAGCAAGTTTTGCAGAAAAAATACTAATAGAAAACCGTTATATTTATACTTTTTTGATATATTTGTCCATGTCACAAACTATAGTGAATTTGTCTAAAAGATAATAAGATAACAATTTTTTAAACCCTCTCTTTCTCCCTATCTCTATCTATCTATAAGTATGTCATTAGTGAGTAACCTTTCAACTAAATTATGACTTTGATATTTTGAAGATTTACGACAATTAGAAATTCATATAAAATATAAAATAAAGAGGAAATATAGAAAGAACATACGGAAAAAAAAGTTAATAATGCAACATCAATTTTACGATCATAATCATTAAAAAATAAAAGGAAAAAAAATATGAAATTAATGAACAATCTTCCGAGCTCTTGTTGACTCCACTCCCATAGACCAATCACAATTTAATAGCCTTCGTTAGGGGGTGTACATGACCGGGTTGGTTTGAGTTTTCAATTATCAAATCAAACCATTTGTGTCGGATTTTTAAATATATAAACCAAACCAAACCAATAAAACTCGAGTTTTTCAACCTCCGGTTTTTCCGGTAAAATATTCATTCAAACATATAATTTACTTGTACTTCAAATATGTCTTTAATCCTACCAAAATACAACTATCTAAGGTGTTTCTTAAGAAAATAACACAAAATATGATATAAGTAATGACACTAAAATATCCAACAAAAAAATAATAATAATGAAATCGCATAAAACAAATATTGCAAATTAACAAGTCATAATGAACATGATCATAATTTAAAAGTACTAAATTATAATTATCAACATCTGTGGACTATAATATTTTTTGAACCATTCAGAATTCTAAGTTTCAAACTTGAAATAATATATTAAAAGGGAAAAACTATGAAAAAGTATAAGAAATATTTAAAAATTATATCAAAGTAAATATTTTTATGTATAAAATAAAATTTTAAAATTATATATATAATGTCGGGTTGGTTTGGTCTCGGGTTGGCTTTTTTTAGTTAAAACCAAACCAACCCAAATATAGTCGGGTTTTTTTTTCCAGTACCAAACCAAGTCAAACCAACCACTAGTCGGGTTTCTTTTCTCGGTTTGACTCAATTTGCGGTTTGATTCGATTTTCGATTCGGTTTTGTACACCCCTAGCCTTCGTCTTATTCTTCAAGTCAACTAAAATATGAATAAAATAAGCATTGAATACATAACAACTTAAGAGGATAATATAATCATTAATGTCTCTATTTTTTTTTTATAGGAATATGAAATAGCAAATAATGTCATGAATATAATTATTAATTATTTTAGGGGTTAGGATGATAAAAAGTTGTGAAAATAATAATAATAAAAATAAAAATCATTAAATTATACATGAAATTTAGAGAAATGACCTTTTAATTCTTAACATTGCATATTTAATATAATTAAGAGGGTTAAATGAGCGCTTTTTAGTACCTTTTTATAAAGCACATAATTGAGAAAAAATAAGTTATATTTGCTTCATATTATATACAGCCAAGCATATGATTATCAATAGAATTCTATAATTCCATATCTAGACTATATATGTCAAATACAAATTCTACATATATTTCTAGACATATATTCAAAACTTCACAATAAATGAAGATAGTTTAATAATTAGAAACTTCACCGAATTTTGACTATCCCTCCTTATGTCTTTAAAAACGAAATCTAAATCAAATAATATTACAATGTAGTGAATAAATTTGAAATTCCCTACAAATACAAATCAAAAGATAAACCCACATTATCAATAAAATTTTCTACCTATAAATCTTCATGTATCATCACTTCATACTTTGATAAAATTTTGGTGTCTACAAATTCCCCCGACTTCAAGACTTGTTGGAGTGTTGACTTGATGAAACCCAAACACGAGGCCTGAAGTACTCATTTTCCACCATTGAGGTTTTTTGTAGCTTCAAATTTGCAGATTTGATTTGTGAGAGAAGAGATGAAGGGTAGATTTGGTCCCATTTGGTATGCCAATTTGTTTTCAACAAATTTTAAAGGTGATAGAAAATAAATGCGAGTCACAAAAAAATATGGAGAAACAAGTTTTTCCTAATCTCCATAAAAGGATTTGTGGATCTTCTTAAAGTATTTGATTATCAAGAAGGGTCTAGCATATTTGATCTCTTTATGAATATCCCAAGATTTTACAGAATATTCGAAATTTTGATATTTATGAATACCCAAGAGTTTATGGAATATTCAAGATTTTGATTTTGATTTATCTTTGTGAATATTTCATGAATTTGCTGAGTATTCGAGATACCCCTTCAAATGGAATATAATACCCTTTATATAGACATGAGCTAGGAGTTTGGGTAGAGTAGCCTCCAAGAACCATAACTAAAATAGAACTTGTCTTGTAGATTCCTACAAAATTATTATGAAAAAATTGTAATGGTTCATAAATGTGGATTATGAAAGATTTTAATGGTAACAACTATTGATGAGACTATTTCTCATTAATCTGTAAATACTATAGTAAATTATTGACCAAAAATATGAGATAAAAAATTTAAAAATCGACAATAAAAGATAAATAGAATTCTTGGCTAAAGAGAAGTGTCATATCAATTTCCCTTTACCTAGTTTTATATTCTATATAGATATAGATTTTATCGTAGATACTCCTATACTTGAAGCACAAATCAGAAGTAAGCTCCTGCAAAGTTATTCTATTAAAGTATTCTAATTCTTGAGATCATTAAGCAATCTAAAATTTAAAAAAAGGTAGAAAATCATGAGAGATGTAATTCTTTAAAATAATGTAAATTACAAATTAGAAGAAGAAAAAAAGTGGCAGCAAGTTAACAATTCTTTTACCATCGTTTTTTTTAAGTAAATCCGCCGTCATATTTTGATAATACATAGATTAATAAAATATTAAGAAGGCATGGAAGTACAAAAGAATGAAAAGAAAGACTTGAGAATGAAACATTTCTTACCTTATGTACTTCTTTTCTATTATATGTTAATTCATGACCAATATGATGAAGAAAAGAAAAGATAATCTTGATGTGAATTTTCA